>DWEE01001458.1:0-13301 GCA_018245755.1 Parelbella macleannani
GAGAAGTGTAGTACACCCCCACGTTTCACCAGTTGCAATTACGTCCCATGATATAGGTGGTGAGCTTATTGACATACATCGGGTACTGGATACACATCAAAATTCTGAATCACTACCAGAAATTCTAAATTAGAAAAATCCTATAGTACCCGACCCGGGATTTGAACCGAAGACCTCCCGATCGGCAGTTGCGCTTGCAACCACTCGACCAAGAAGGCAGTCAAATCCAAAAAAATCCAATAGTTCTAGGGTTAAAGTGTCTTGTGTTAATAACATTTCTAGCACTCTGAAGTTTTTGTAAATTGCCTGAATACTATACATAATCATATATTTTTTATGCATTTTAAATGTTGGTCTTATACTATATACTCGTAAATATAACGGAATATCGGCAAATATGTTTAAATTTATACGATTTACCCAAATTATTTGTCTAAATGTATTACCGTACTTAAAACATATCCAAATTACTAATTTCTTGGTACAGATCAAAAACTACCGTTTGATCTCAAATCTACCAGAGTGTGTGCTATTATGAACAATTCGCTAACAAAACAGGTATATATAAACATTGTTAAATTCATGCTACTACTTTTACACCAAACACAGAATAAATACTATTGTCTCAACACTCATCAATACTTGTGTTAAACACACAATTATTTGTTCTGAGTGGGTATCGAATCCATAATATTTGTCTTGTACAAATAAGTATTCAGACTCACGAACCCTTGAACTAATAGGCCAGTACTTACACATGAAGCATAACCACTTATATTTTTTAACAGACAACATTTTGCAAAACGTTTGAGTAGCGAATAAAATCGCCAAGTGGAACGGAAAAATTTTCAAGTTAGAGATTGGCTCGCGAGATAGCTGCCAGGTGGACGCGACGCTGGGGCGTAAGAAATTGCACAAATTTTTATATCTAGTTTCAATTTCCCGCGATAGATACGATCTAAGATTAGATGCGGAATCGTACTCGCATTCGATTGCTCGCCGGGATATATCGCCGTTTGAACTGCGGTGCGGAAACTTTTTCATAGATTGAAAGCAAAAATACATTTTTCAATCGACTCATTAAATGGCATCTGTGTTATTGCTATCATTTTTTTTTATTTATCAGCATCATCATCATCATCATTATCAGCCTACTCCCGTCCACTGCTGGACATAGGCCTCTCCAATGGCACGCCACTGAGCTCGCTCTTCAGCTCTTCGTATCCAACCACTGCCAGCCACTTTGCGTATATCGTCACTCCGCCTACTTGGAGGGCGTCCTGCGCTACGTTTGCAAAGTAGCGGTCTCCACTCCAGAACACGTCTGCTCCAGCGTTTTAATTCATCACGCCACGGTATTTTAATCTTTTTACAAGTGAATATTACCATGTACCATAATGTACAATTAGTGCTTATCAATACGTTCCTTAATTTAAATCATTATAAATTTTCAATTTAAAACAAATATTTGTAATTCATTAGTTATTTCTTACATAGATACAATTGTAACTTTACTGCACTTTTTAGCTATACAATATTGTAACTTTACTGAACTTTTTAGCTATCTTTGGGTGTACTTACTTTTATTATTTATTTTGGACTGAGTTTACATATACTCGTACATTAAATATGTTATTGCTTTTGAGAAACTGCCTCGTTTGTCGAGTGTTTGCAAACGCGACTGCCGATCGGGAGGTCCTGGGTTCAAATCCCAGATCGGGTGCTGTTAGATTTTTCTAATTTAGAATTTCTAGTAGTGATTCAGAGTCTGGAATTGTGCCTGGTGTATGCCAATAAGCTAACTACCTATTCCATGGGACTTAAACGTAACTGGTGAAACGTGGGAGTGTACTACACTCGTCTGCCTACCCCTTCGGGGATTACGGACTTGATGTTGAGTTTGCTTTTGATAAAAAGAGGAAAATCAAAAGTATTGCAAGTCCATGTGCAACAAAGAAGGATATATACTTTTAAATTGTCGCAAGAGTGAGAAATAATGGGTGACAATATCCAAAAGTGAACCATTTGTAGTTTAGCATATATTTTTTATAATAATTAAAAAATCATTTTAAGCCAATTTTGAAAACCAAAGTTTTTTTAAGGAGGTTTAACGAATACTCTTATCGTTGGGCTAAGAAGCGGGACCGATTGCTCAACGTGCCCTCCGACGGTCGCTCGAAAAAACGAGAAGGTACGTTCGAGAAAACAATCCCCTACAGAGTCAATTTTCATATCGTACCATCTTAACTCAATTAGATTTCTAACTTTTGTGGGGGTAAATGAAATGAATATTTCAGTATATTTACCTAACATAAACCTGTTACCGAGCGGAGTAGGTTACTTTTATTCATTCAAAATTATTTTATGAGAACAGTAGGTATAATATATTCAATACGAACATACAAATATCTGTTAACGGCAGATAATCTTGAATCCAATCCAATGAATATTCGAAGAGGGACGGTAAAATTTATTTTTGAATTTACCCTCTGTTAATCCTATGAAGCTATTTATATTTAACTTTTGAACATAGTCTATAC
The DNA here is from genome assembly GCA_018245755.1 of Parelbella macleannani. Lineage (NCBI taxonomy): Eukaryota > Metazoa > Arthropoda > Insecta > Lepidoptera > Hesperiidae > Parelbella > Parelbella macleannani. The sequence goes on from DWEE01001458.1 coordinate 2,541, forward strand.
GCTCGCGCTGGGAGCGTGTATCAAAAACGATAAACAAGGTGGCCCGGAAACTCCTTAATACCGCCATTGCTTACAGAGATACGGGGCTCCTTCGGCTTAAGCGTTGTTATCTAGGAAAAGGTATTCTCAATCTTCTCGTGGATCCAGGAACGGGGGAAAGGTTGCGGGTATAGAATTTAAAACCTTTTAGCTTTAATACACATAATTGTATTCTTTTGTACTTAAATTCTTTTTCATTCCTACACGAGTATTTGAATGATTCCTTAACATTTACAAAAATGTATTTTTGGTCTGCTTTTGGTCTTTAGATGTCAAAAGTAATAAAAATCTCTATAAGTACATACGTATTAATATGTAAGATATTTATTTTTGTTATAAGTGGTCTCCCATCCAAGATCTGACATACTTAGCATCACTTTACAAATCCTTGACGAACAAAAACCAAGTCACGACTACTCGTATTAGCCTACACATGCCATACAATGATAAAGTAAGACAGTATTATGTCCTAAGTACATCTCTAAATTCCTCAAACTTTTCGTGATATATGAAGTTCGGGGATTAGGGTAGACCCTTAGGACTTAGTCCCGAACGATACACTTAGATACTCCTAATGTTAACTATTTTGGAACCGCGGTCGCAAGTTAGTGTCGAATTGGGTTCTAAGGAGCTCGAACCGTACGCCCGAGCTGGAGTTTACTAACTTCAATACTGTTTGATTACGTTTGTGGTTTCGGGTTCTTATGGAACTGAATGCAATAAACGATATTTTATACAATAATTATACCTGATAGGAAAAATATATTATTATTATCGTCTTACCAGGACTCTTAGGGGGTGAGCAAAGAGCAACGAGTGCCGGATATCCTCCTTGCATATTGCACATTATATGCTTTTGACATTAATAGTATCTCTGCCAATTTGTACTGGAGCAATATGATGTCGTATGTTCAAGGCCTTTCGGAGACGTAGCAGAGACGGATGCTCGGCATTGGGACATAAAATGGCATACAATTGGCAGTGGCCTATGATCATGATTGGTGCACCATAGTATGTGGTCTCATTTCCCACCCAGGACCAATGCTTATGCGATGAGTATTTTGTCTGCCTAGACGTAATATTGTTTATGGACAAACATTTATTTATATATATGTATATATATAATATATAAGTACGTATGATTGTCAACTGTTTGTTGGTTTTTCAATTAGATGACTAAGATCTTGTTGTCTCAGAATGGTACTATCATCTACACAAGGAACAATATTACTAAGAAAATACAATAGATATAATTATCAGATACTTACACGATGCCAAAACAAACCACGCTACGTGACTTGTTGTTTGAAAAATGAAGTGAAATTAACATCGTTACGGACCGTTCTTTTATTTCGCCTATCATTATCGAAGCGGGGGAGTTTATGGACGAATAAATATAATAATGTCCGAATTGAATCCACGATGCTCCACGGCTGGGCGAACGGAGATAACAAAGTTAGCGAGCGCCGCAAAACACGACCAGTGACTTGGATCGCTGATTTCTTTACAACGTAATTATTAGAGCATCAAAGTTAGAAAAAATACACGGCGCTTTTTTTTCTTTCCCGCTTTTTAATAGATGGAAAGCCGTTCAACAGAAACGCGAAAGTTGATAGGTAGACGTACTGTTGTTAGAAACCAGGTTTAATGGCGGGAAAATAACTTAAATCGATGGTGTAGATAAATAACGTCACCTTGGCAATATGATGAACGATTTTCTCATTGCCGACCAATTTTTTTCCCATCTGTCAGTTCGGTACACGAGTAAAATTAAACGTCTTTTGTCTTAGATAATATTATACAGATTAAGTTCTTGATAGATGATCACATCACCTCCCTAATAAAATAAACATCGTGAAAACCATAATTAGTCTATAAACAGTAAGTGACAAGACTACTTTATTTCCATTTCGTTTTTGCTGTTGATTTCTGTAACCTCGATACAACGGATATACGCACACAAACGCAACCAACGTAAGAATCTAAATGCGTCACTGAGACCAATAATCAGTTGGGAGGGAAAGCCGGGTTCAATCAAATTGCGACAATCGAGTTTTGAGTTTTAGGTAACTATTCTGAGTATATAAATTATGACCGTATGTCTATGTGTGCGTGTGTACGTGCGTGCGAGTGTGCGTGCGTCGGTGCTTGCGGGTGGGCGTGTGTGTCAACCATTTGTAACTTTGGAACGCGAGAGCGAAACGAACGCTGTTGACGATATTGTATTGAGTGCTGTTGCTCCTAGAGATTGTGTAAATTTCAACAAATCAGATTCTGTAGATTTTGAGAAAACTCAACATTAAAATTAAAAAACCCTTTATTTAAAATAATTTTTGAACGATTCGTACAATCCTTTCCAAAAACTAATCCGAAATCGATTGTTTCATTCCAGAAATATCATTGTCCCTAAATTTCGATAACACTATTAATTCCAAACAATTTCCTAATTTTATCTTTCTAGTAATTTTATACGTACCGTTTTTCTTAGCCTGAAATTGTATGAAAAACACTTTTTTTTACACATCAGTAGATATATTCGTTTGAAACCGTTAACCGTTAACCGTTAACCGTTTTTATTAGTAACCAGGAGTGGTCCATTGGGTCAACTTCTTCTTTCTTATTTAAAATCCTGCAAATAAACGTATTTTGACTTTCAATTTTAAATTCAACCTATTATAAGATATTTAGGCCGTTAGATAAGCCACGAGACACGGAACGTGCCGGTAATTGACAAAGTTATGATAATTATTTTAATGATGATAAAATTTGACACTCCGAGTCCTGTTAAGAACTTGTACCCTTAGATAAGTTCACTCAGTTTTATTAAGTTACAGGGATGACGTGTAACCCAGTTGATGTTTTTAACGTTACCCTACTGACTTACTCATTGATTTAGTGGTTAGTGCACTCGACTGCTGCGCCGGGGATCGTGGGCTTGATTCCCATATTAAACTAATATTTGGCTGATGACGACATTGCTGCCTCGTCGGTCGAGTATTTGCAAGCGCAACTGCTGATCGGTTTTGGAGGTCCTGGATTCAGTGCCCGGGTTTTATACTATTGACTAGTAGTGACTTCGAACCTGAATTTATGCCCGGTGTATAGCTATATGCTCATGCCTTAATCCATGAAACTTGGGAGTGTTTGTTCGTTATAATTAATTTAGGACTGTATGTACTTAATTAGTAATGTAATATGTAATGTAATAAATTATAATTAGTTTAATACTGTATGTACGTAAAGGTTGTTGCGACCTGAATAAATAAAATAAAATATGATTTACTACCACACGCATGTGACTACCCATTCGGGACAACGCAGTCATGATTTCATGTTATGATGTTATGTACAAGCTGACTATTTCTCAATTCTTTTCTTAAATAAGCGCCCGCTGGATGGAAATGCAAAACCGTTACAAACATTCAGCTTGCCACAATGGTGAATTTATATCCGCCACGTGCGCGCCGACATCCGCCAGCCGATGGGGAGACGCTGCTGCAAATTATATTTCATGCTCGTTATATGCTCGGTGAAAAGAACATAAGTCGCCCTCCTGCAAGGTAGTCTGACGACCTTGAGGAAAAAGCTGGTTCCCCTAGATTAAAAGGCCCAGGAGCAGAGTAGAATACCACCGATTAGAGGTCTATGTCGAGGACCTCTAAAGTGTTATGGATGGATGAGTGAATTGATGACAACTTTTATCCCCATTGTACTCAGTCAATGATTACGTCGTGAGGAAACCCGTACTCCTTTAAGTCGTCAATAATGTTCTTGAAAGCGTATGAAATAAGCCATACCGATACCTACCTGGCCAGGATGATGAACTGCGGTTTGGAAAACTTGTCTCATCCTATTCATAAACGATATCTGTGTTCGATAGTTAAACGATAAAAGCGTCGATGATGAACTCACGATAGTAAGATGATAATTGTAAAAATAATGTTTACAAAAATTGTGTTATTTAAATAATTTAATCGTTTATAACATAGTCTTCCAAATCATTGGATGTTTCGATCTTCAAAATCACAATACAAATCCTTACCACGTAACATATAATATCTCATTCGGCCTAGGCACGTACAGATCAAAACATAAAGTGTTATGAGTATATTTATTACGTAAACGTAAAAAACTTACTTTCGCGTCAGAAATATGAATTTTATTTTGCGGGGACTTCAGGACTTCAGAATTGCTATAACAATTCACAACACGCGTTCTGCCTAGTCACAATAGCGCGGCAAGGAGTTATTTTATTGCTTTCCCAGGAAACGAGGAGCAAGGATACTCATTCTTTGTACTCTGAAATGCTAACGTTCCAGACATTTAACTTCCGGCTGAGACAATTCAAATGTAGACAAATGTTTTGGCAAGTCTAGACGTAACGGTCGCCACATAACAAGTGTCTATGTATTCACGAGTATCTACATATGTAACGAGCCCAGTTAACAATATATTTTTTTTTAATGATCTTAGAATACTACCACCATCGCCTACTAGTAGTCATAGATAAAAAAATAACGTTCGTTGTATGTAAGTTCGATGCCCAATCAGAACATTGGTCCCGGTTGGGAATGGAATCCGCAACCCCCAGCTTATATACAACAGCAAATAGAGGTTTGGGTGATGACCAGGGCTATTTACAAAATATACATAAATCTATGTACTTTTCTGAAAAAAAATACACCTTGTTTTTTTTTCTGAAAAATAAAATAAACCTAGTGTATCAGCAGCTGTCTACTTATCATAGTATGGCCTCTGAATAATATAGCGATCAGATGGTATATAAGTCGTTTGTTAAGATCTTGGTATTGAGATTATTTAGTCAAAGAGATAACCAAATCGATTCCTTTTATCTAACTATACTTATATGTCATTGAACAGAAAAACACGACTAAAGAGGCAATAATAAAAATCTATAAGACTCCTAATACCCTTAAAGAACAAATAAGGCATACATCAAGGAGATTACAAGGCGAAGCTCTAATCTAAGTTGGGATTGAAAGGAAAACGTCGCAAATGGCCGCCTCTAACTACAGGTGAAGCTTTAGGGCCATTACTCTTCGCTGAAAACATTAAGCTGCCTACATTTTATTGATGCTCTCAAAAATCTTTTTCTTTTGTATTCGGAAATGGTTTTGAATACTGAATGTTGGCTGAGGTCTGCATTGATGGTAAGCGCTTAGCTTAAAAAGATCTTCTTGGACTATTGGTCTTCGCTAACGATCCCAACGCAAAGTTTCGGACAGTATTTTTTAGATTTTTCTTCTGTTAACGTGGCTGTATACATTTAATAATGTTATTTTGCTTTCACGACTTTAGAAGATCAACTAAAATTGGAATATCAAAATCAAAGCGAAAGTCAATCTGCCAGTATATCTAAATGATACTGTACTGACTGTAATGATCTTAATGGACTATTATATGCAGATAATTTGAATTCTAAAAGAGAATATAGCTTATTAAATTAAGAAATATATTATGTCACCTATTTTATATTTTATAACAATCAAGATTCTTGCAAGTTCACGCTATTGCTGTGGAGGTTGTTTACAAGTAATATTCTCTTTGAAGAAATTTTTAAGGCTGAGCTGAGTACGTGGGCACCGCGTCGTATCTGATACTCTTAACGATAATATGACAAAATAATATTTTAGACCTTACCGTATCCAACGTTGCTTTGTTACAATCTGCTGTTGTTACAACAACAGATTTAGTGTAAAACTACATTGTTGCAATTCCCGTCCAAAATGTAGGGTGGTATTACAGGTATATATGATATGTATGCTAATTATGGCGAAAGCTCACGTATGGTATGATATTAGATATGTGTGTACCAACCGCATGAACAACATACCATAGAATCGTTATACATTGCACACGGGTATTTCTCTAGTAAGAGGAATTTTGTATGTTGCTTACTTGTGATTATTGCAGTTTCACTTGTTGCAACGATGAAGTAAAATGAGGAATCCTACATACGTTAGAATTCTCCATAATGTTATCTAAGACATGTGAAATTTACCAATTCAACCACTACTGACCTGTGGAGCATAACTTAAGAAACGGTGTGTTAGACTAATTAGTCAGTTCGATCGACTTTTCCTAATGACTTTGGCAAATCATGAGCGATAATGACGTTTAGTGCGTGAACCGTTCAGCGCCAATTCGTGTCTCGGCGGCGAGCACGGTAATTGAGTAGCTGTCAAGTTGAGCGCGTGCTCCGAACTGGTAGTGTATTAATGATAGCTACGAGGCGAGTTGCGATACTCGGATGTTATAAAGCAATATGTGTAACATATATGTTTCGCTTTCTAGTCTACTGGCTTGTGACGCTGTTCTGTTAAACCGGGAGTTGTGGATTTGATGTCATGTCATGTAGGGGTAAATTCTGGTATCTATATAATTATATCTATTTATGTTTATCAAGTACCAAACCACAAGATCTATCCTGTTTGAGATCAGCGTGGCTAGAATGGTCCTAAGATACCGTTTATTAATTTGCCGAAATTGATTAAGACCCGTTTAAATGACATAAAGTATAAAGTCATGATTAAATGACATAAAGTATAAAGTAGGACCAGCTAATTGACATAACAAACCGAGGACAGGGCGCGATGGCGCTCATTCGCGGAGGCCTATGTCCAGCAGTGGACAGAAATAAACCGATGATAATGATGAAATGATATAAAGTATAAATTTGTCATGTTTCCAGTTTTACGTTTGTGGTCTGTAATAAATCCGAGAAACAGATTTGATAATTAATTTGTATTTTCACTTAACCGCATTGAAGTAGTGAAAAACAGAAATAGTTAAATATCCGTACAGTTGTTATACACAAAAAAGGTTACGTCCTATTTTGATATATGATGATCAATGACGACATTTGACGCTTGAGCCATTTTATGCCCATTCGCATTTGGCTATTGCGCTCTGACTGTCAATGTAATTATGATGGAACGAATGTACTTTTATGATTGTACGAATGAACGAAATTTTAGTCTGTTGGGGTAGTTAGGATGAATTGTCAAAAGTATTCATTTGTTAGAAAACTTTATATACTAAATTTCATTTCATTTCAAAATATTTATGTACATACCTATATGTATTTGTAAAAAAGTATTTGGCGCTCATTGCGGGACGCCTATGTCCAGTAGTGGACTGAGATAGACTGATGATGATGATGATGATGATGACGAAAACATAAAACATTGAAATAACAAGTGTACAAAGACCTCGTCAGGTCCTAGGATAGAAATATTTGACACTCCGCACTCTTTGCCTACCCGTATGGGACCTGATGTGACGGTATAATAATATTGTCGAAAAGTGTAATTATGTTATTGAACTCAGAATATTAATTTCCAAAGTGCAGCAACTCTGTAAATATGATGTTTACAAATAATTTTATCAAAAAGCAACATGAAACAAATAGGAATAATAAATCAAATGTACAGTTTAAAGAACACGTTAAGTATTAAATTGCATTTATTTAAAAAAATATACCCTTGTACATTAATTTATAAAAAAAATAATTTATGTCAGCCAAGTATACATTTAATTCTTTTTGAATAAGAGCAAAATTTTTCAGACACGTGTTCAAACAGTCCTTCAGTTGTTTCATTTCATAATGAACATTCAATGATCTTTATAAATGGGGAATAAGGACGAGATTCCATTGACCGAGCCGCAAGAAAACAAAAAAGCGTACGTGACGATATATGAAGACCAAACGTAAAGGGAATGAATCCGAATTCAACCGAATGTTATACAGAATAAAAAATCCGGCCAAGCGTGTGGCGGCTCGGTGCGCGGTAAGACACACAATGGAATAGCTGAAAATGTAGCGAGCGGGAAGGTACAAAGGGAAACGTTAACTGTTTTTTATGCGTTTTTGTAGCCGAATAAATTTGAAAGTTACAAAAATAATTTCACATTGGTACACTGATACCGAGTGGGATATATTGGTACGCTGGTGTTTTAATAATGAAAATATAATAGAATGAAATGGCAAAAACCAATTTTATTTTTTAATAACAAAGTAGAAACACAAACAGGCGAAAAAACGACCCTTGCGTCCGAGTTTTGTATGGAAATTTAAATTTTGTTTCTCCTAATATGGAATCCGAGCTTGTTAAAAAGTTGTTTTTCGGCCGGCTTCTTAGCCACATATCCCTGCAAAGTTTCGGAATTAAATTTATTAACCACGTTAATAGAATGTTAATAATAAATATATTAAAATTACGTCAATATAGTAGAGTATTCAGTCTTGTTCCGAGAAGAGACTCGTGTGTAACAGCGGAATAGCGAATTAGTTTATGAGCTAATGTAGGTTTTATTTCTGTTTAGCATGCATCTACGAGTAAGTGTTGTTAAGTCTAAGAAAGTTTGACTGTTTCGGTCTTAGTGTAATTGTATAGGTAGATTCTTTTGTTCTGTGTGAAAGGGTGAAGGTTGCTTAGTGTTACAGATAGCTATTGTACACGTGGTGACAAGCGGTAGAGCTCATCCATCGTTCGTTACTTTGGTTTATATATTTTTATGGCGAACTTTGTTTCAATACGATTCTCGTTCCTCTAACAATTGTGTATGTGAGCTCATTACTGGATATCAAAGGAATTTGCGTTTAAAACAAATAAAGGAATGCCCTGTTCGAGGTGAGTAAAACCAACGCACACCGGCAAATATTTATCCAGAATGTAATACTGCTAACAGTGATAGCATAAAAATATAAAAAAATGGATTATTCTTGAAATATTTCTACTTGTGAAATAAACGACAAAGTGTTCAACGGCTAGAAAAAGCAACACGCTTATCACGTAAACAAGGGATAAAATTTTATTAATTAGTCAATTGATCAAACTTTGACAAATAGTGCTAGTTATGAGTCAAATTCGTGCTCACCAATGAGACGGAAAAACGGTTGTTAAATCCGGTACGTTTTGTATGGAGTAAATTTAAATCTTAATAAACATGTAACATGATTTTACATGATAAAAATCCTTCACCTATAACTGAGTGAATACTTTAATACACTTGAAATTGCGTTTGGGGTCAAGAGTTGTTTGAAAGCAACAGTGTACAAAGGAATAGTGTGCGCGGTATATGCTTTCACTGTTGAACACGGATTTTGTCACAGAATGAGAAGGGCTCAATATTCTTACATTCCTTAATATTTCCTGGATATTCCACGTATAATTTCATCTGAATAGAGTTAACGGCTTGGCGCGGAAAGGAGAACCTAAGTATGTAGTATGATGTCACGGTAACTTGCACACCAGAATAAAATCGCTTAGATAAGCTTGAAAATCAAACTTCATTTGAGGATATGAGGTACCTACGTGTTTTTTGTCAAACCGAACTCACCGTTAGTTTCCACCATTAGGATTCATCGTTCGTGATCTTTGCTTATCATTTGCATGATTTTGTTTTCTGTCGAGGACCTTTATAAGCTTTGTTTGTGTTCGTGCTTAGTTTGTTTTGACTGCGAAGGGCACTGGGGGCGGAAGGGGCTCGTTTTCGCTGATTGGATATAAACAATGTGTCGAGAATTTAATGCAAAAAATGTGTAGGTATACATTACCTATAATATTTTTATACGTTTTCTTGAATTGTTGATTATTTGAACCGATCGTATTCTCTGCAAATCCATAGTTAAGAATATATTAAGCTAATGTAATGTAATGCAATAGTAATAATAATGTAATGTAACAATGATCCAAAGTTACCATATTAAACAAATTGACCACTAATTTAGGTTTGTTTTGTTCGTTTGTGATTGGATAATAAATGTGATTAAAACATAATTGATTTTATCAATATTTTCGGATTCCTTATCAGTCGCGACCATATGATCACAAACAAGGCAGAGCATATGTCATGTTGGGAATTAAAATTCTCGGCTCAGCATTTGGTGACAAACAAATACTAGATCACTAGACCAAAGCCCTATTTTCTGTTTTTCTAGTATAGTCAGTTGCAATAATAATGGCAGGTATATTTGAAGTGTACTACATTCCTCTGAATACCTGTACCGGTTTACAGGCGCAATGTTACTGTTATTGACTAATTTATTACGTCTAGTGAGCTTCAACTTTACGCAAACTGATTCCGTCTATAATACCAACAGTTGCCGCTGCAGTTTTATGTACAGTTGGTAATATCCCGCCGGAAAACATCAAAGTTACTTCGTCTGCTAGTGTGAGGAGTTCGCGAAGTAATATACTGTTGAGAAGATGATTTTCTGTTTACATATTCGTACGAGCACAAGTTCTCTTAAACATTTAAATAATACATTTTTTTACATAGTAAAGCGTAACATTTTTATGCAAAATATTCTTATCATTCTCTTATATCATCATGCCAAGTACTTTACGGGTTGGGCAGAAAGAATTGAGTTCCAAATATTACTATTCTAACAGAGCTGTCGTGTTTTTTATTTATCACTCATTTCATTTGAAAAATATTAATATCACTAGCGGACCCGGCAGATGTCGTCCTACCCGGAAAAGCAGTTTACAATAAATATGTTAATTTAAACTCGTTAGTCGAGCGGTTGCAAGCACGACTGCCGATCGGGAGGTCCTGGTTCCCAACATTTCTCTTCACTGCTCTGCTCGTATTGATTGTAGCGTGATGAAAAGTATAGTATAACCAGCTCAGGAGTATGAAAAATAATTGTACCAAGTTTCGTTAAAATCCGTCGAGTAGTTTTTGTTTCTATAA
>DWEE01001459.1:0-13292 GCA_018245755.1 Parelbella macleannani
TCCAATTTTAAATATCAAAATCGGGTTAGTCGTGGAATAGCAATTCTTTTCGTTTTTGTGTATTATATAATAATAAATTATTACTTAATAATAATTGTATTATGTAAGAGGTGTTCATTATATATTTTTTTTACTTTTTTGGGAATTCAAGTCTTTATCAGAATTAAATTCATAAAGCTAAACTAAATTTATTTTAGGTGTTGCTGACAAATGGTACAATACATATTTTCGCATATTTGTATTAAATGTTTTATTATAACTATATGTATAAATGCTAAAATAAAGAAGTATGAGTGTTGTGGAACGAAATAGTCGGAACCCAATTCTTATCCCATCAATATGGTTAGTTAGCTCATGGACGAGTCATCATATAGTGCTTATTAATGCTCATGAATTTCGAAAATTTTACGATCGTTTCGCACGTCATGTTAAGTACACCTGCTGCTAGTCGCAGTAAGACATTTTATAACCAGACATCATCTTCATCATTATCAGCCTACTTCCTCCCACTGCTGGACATACGCCTCTCCAATAGCTCGCCACTAAGCTCGATCTTCAGCTTATATTCACATCTTATAACCAATGATTTATCAAAATTCTTGGATAATATTTTTATTTTTACCAAAAAACCCGTTTCCGTACATAAACTATATGCATCAGAACAACGTGATGCAGTTGCTACTGTGTGTTCCTGGGTCTCATACACATAGTCTACTCGTATTAATCGCTCTTACGCTTGGTTGTGGCGTTAGAATCTCAGTGTGCTTTCTTTTGACTTTTTCATAAAATACCTGCCTTATAGTCCATTACCTCACAACACAATGCGTTGTACATTGCAGGTTACATTTCACAACTCGTTTTCAATCAATCATACTAAATGATCAATGAGAGTAGCTGATAATAAAAGCACAGAATGAATGGCATGTAACCGTATACCGGTACTGTAGTCTATACATAGCAGAGCACTGTCTACGTCTTGCATTATTAATTCGTACCGAGCCAGCAATGTACGACTTCGTTACAGAAACTATGGTGAGTGTGTGCTATTAAAAGCGTAGCAGTGAAGGCTGAGTGGCAGCCACCGCTGTAGCGCAAGCGAGCCTATATGCAAGTATGAGAGTTTATTAGGGCGTTTAGTTCAGCTCATCTATTCCTGTTCCGCCCCAGTAATGTCTCCCTTGTTACTTCTACGCTGAGACTATCTTTGTATGAATGTAGCGCAATATTTCCATTAGATGCTCGTAATACTTTTTTTTGTAAGGTAGTACGCATTTAAAGTACATACGCAGGTAGAGCGTTACCTTCGTTTCATAAGCGAAACTGATATATTAGGATGCATAATATTATACTAGTGGGCAAGTTGGTGTAGCACAGTTTAGCTTTTGTAGTTCGGCACCCTCCCCGTAGGCAGCCGGTGTAATAACATGTAGTTTACAAGATAGCAGTCGCTCCCGGCGGCAGTTAGTAAGACGAGTGAAACGCAAGTTCGGGCGAGCTGCGAGCGCCGGGGGAGATGTGCCGTGCTCGCTAGCAGTACGTTTTGCGAGTTACGAATATTTAATTCTGCTATGAGCTTAATTTCACGCGGTACGTAATAATTTAAATAATTAAAACTTGTATGCATGTAGATTGTTCGACTACTGGCTTTTGTTTATTTTATATAAATTACAATATGTATATCCGTACTTACTGTATCAAACGCGTTTTGAATTGTGTCACTTTGTTAGGTATGGAGTTAAATTACATTAAAGGCCCATTCAAAAATGTTCATCATCATCATTATCAGCCTATCTTAGTTCACCGCTGGACATAGGCCTCTCCCAATGAGCGCCATCGCGTCCTGTACTCGGCTCGTAGCATCCAACATCTGCCTGCAGCCTTTCGCAGATCGTCACCCGCCAGGCCAGAGGGCGTCCTACGCTACGTTTGAAGAGCCGCGCTCTTCATTTCAAAACTCGCCTATTCCAACGGTTATCGATTCTTCGGCAGACATGTCCAGCAAATTACTACTTCTTATGGGCAGGAAACCCCTCAAAAATATTAATGTACAGGAATTAGAATAAAAATTAATTAATCGTAAGTTGTGTTTCGATGTATCGCCTCGGCGATCAGTTTGGTCAGTGATTGATAAACTAATAATAGGAATGTAGAACGCGAAAAATACGCGAAATGACGCGAAAAATAAAATCCAAAAAAGTTGCTTTAATGTACCTGAAAGATGTTTTAATATGGCTTGACCCGTTGGTTCATCGGCTAGACAACCGAACTACTAAACCTGAGGTCGTCGGTTCGACACCGCATAGAAAAATTATTTGTGTTATGAACACAAATGTTTTTTTTGTATTTAAGTGTAAATAAGTAGGTTTCAACATAAATACATATTAATATGTAGCAATCTAGTTTATCAGCCGTTTGATTACTATAACATAGACCCTTTTTGAGCCTGCTTTAGGAGCAAACATCCATGTGTGGAGATATCTCAAGATATTACAACAAATAATAATAACAATGCTTTAAGTTTTTTAATAACTGAAGGCTCCTGAGTGACTGTCTCGATGAGTCGCTACGGGAGCCGCCTGGAGCGTCGCGCCGCCGCCGCCCGCCGCCCAGCAGTCTTGTTTTTAATTTTGTACAGAAACTTCCAGCAAATAAAGCAGCGAAATGAACATTTAGTCTTAAGTAAAATGTTTCATCTTGTTTCTTAGGAAAGTACAAGTAAATATTTTGTATTCCACTTTGTGTGAGATCTGTGCAATCAAAAATGGAGAATTGCTTGCATGAGGAACTCGCGGGAAAAGTATGGTTTCATCATCATTATCATCATCATCAGCTTATGCCCGTCCATACTACAAGTATGGTTTAGGGAAGAATATTTCTAGATAGCTATTCTGGTTCAAGGTGATGTTTTACCGTACCATTTTTCTAAATGAATGTCATTATAGTTCTTCGATCTCTCGATACCTAGTACTTATATACTTTTATACAAGTTGTTAATAGACTGGTTAAGGGATATAAACTTTCTTTGAACCCAGAAAGGCTCTACGTCATTAATAATATTTATTTTTATCTTGTGTTAATTGGTAGGCGACAAAAAGGTAGGTATTTAACAAATGGTATTTAATTAAAACATTAACAAAAAAAAGTAGTATATACAAGAAGTATAAAGTTAAACAGTGTAGTCTACCAGGATAAAAGAGGCGCCCGGTGGAATTAGAAAAGCAAAAATGAACAATCAGCTGACTACTAAAGTTGGGTTCGAGCCGCGCTCCCGTTGAGCGCACTAATGATTTTGTTCAATCTATATTATAACATCACATACAATATTACTTTACGAACTTATGTAGGTCTATTGGGTATTAAGCTGAAATTTCGGGCTAAAGAGTAGTGAGAAATGTTTGCGTTAAATATTGTTACATTTTGCGGGATTTAGTACCTAGGAACTTAACTCAGTTCTATATATCTTTATTTTAAGATAAACACACACACAAACAAGCCTTTGTAGCTATAGTACAAATAACACACTTATCCTTTTTTTTCCGATTTAGAGCTAAGTTTTATGGTTTGCAGCTTGCCTGTAAAAGTTACGCAAAAATCGCTTCGAAAGTTTCGGACAATAGCCTGGACAAACAGGTAGACGAACATGAACTTTACAAATACGTGGTTCGGTTTCTGTATTCACACGGCAACATTCACTTATGAAAACGGCACCGTTTCGAAATCATATTTTTTTTTAATTTTCTTATTTTTTTATAGATATGATTCGGTACCATAGCTGCTTGTAATTTTGCCGGATATTACTGTGCTATTATTTATTTTAACGAAGGGTTTTAAGAAATTAATACGAGATTTCATGTCATATGTATCTTATCTGACTGATATTTACAGATTGTTGTGACACAAACTTAAAGTATGACTAGATCTATGACATTATTTTGTATCAGAACGGGATATCGCTTAATTTAAAATAGTGGTGACATTGGCAAGAACGACGTCAACGAAACGTTAACCAGACGCGAACGGAAAACGTGGTTTGGCAAACGTTCTGTTCCCTTTGCCATCGTTAGAATAATTAATCGTTAAACTACCACAAACAGGGTTTCTCTTTAGGTCATTCGTCATCACATAATCATTTAACTAGGTACCTTTATTATCGTAAGCCCCTGAGGCTAGCCCGCGGCTAGCTGCACTGTTATAAACTACAACTTCTTAGTAATACCAGGTAATTCTCATACATACTACGAATACTTTTAATATTCCAACTAATTCTCTTTTACCATTTATCGAGATTACATAAACAATGAATGTTATATTTCAAAATTGATAACAATGGCACTTCGTGCTCTCTGGCTACCCCGTAAGGGACTTGACGTGAAGATATGTATGTGTGTATGTATTTAAAACAATTTTTATTAAACGTGGTGCTCTAAAATCAGAAAGCGCTAGATGAGCTGAACTGACTGAACCAAAAGAAATATTCCATTGATAAGTGTTTTGTTAATGTCCCATTATTAGAATATAATCGTCGTAGCAAATACTTCCTTGCGGTGGATGTTTGTTCTTATTAAGATGAAAGCCGAGCTATTGCAATGATGTCAGGATTGACGTAACTATTTTTAGTTTTTCATAAAATAAACGGTTGCTCTAAGAAGCTTACGTACTGGAGCAACTTGATAAGTAATTATTATACCCGTATGTTAGTCATATTCTAGGGCTGGGAACCGGTACCCAGGCTCTGGACGTAGAAAGGGCTCCGGCTCACTTCGGTGAGCTTAAAATCATTTTAGCTAAGTTATGTAGTCCATTTAGCAAAACAAGCAACCCGTTGGAATTCATATTAGCGAAGTGTGGCGGTGTAAATCCCTCAGTAGCGGGGTGCGCCCGTCTGTTTACCCGCTCCGTGGAATAACTAATAGTTTAATCGCCACTCCACCCTCGCTCAAGTTTTAATGGACAGCGCCAACACCACTGCGTCCTCTAGTGTGATAAGCCGCAAGTTTCACAGCGCACAAAAATGTTATGTACTCTACAAGTTTCTGCTTCAGATCGGTGATGGGTTAAACTGTTAGAACTGTCTTCTTGTTTGAGTAACACCAGTATCTGGATACATACTTACACCTTTAATTTTATTATTATTAGAAGTTCGCTGTGGATGTAAACATGCAAGTGTAAGGGATATCCATCCTCATGTTCTGTTGAACATTTGTGTCCTACATGAATATGAGACTTGCTTAAAACTGTTTATAAATGTATGCATCGCTCCCTCACTACCATAGGTACGGATAATCTGTTTATTAATATTACAACACCCTGTATAAATCCGCACAATAACATTATTTGAGTTGCGGTAAGAAATTATAATATCGGTGAATAATATTATTATATTGCTGTGTACCTTAGAATATTGCATGGAATGAGCAATTGAGGCGAACCTGCCAATCAGAATTAAATTTATTATGTAACTGGCTCCACGGCGCGTCAATTAAGAGATTTCGTTACAGAAATTTCCAATTTAATATTTGAAGCTCATTAAAATTATACATTATTCATTTCGTGATCGCTTATTTTTTTTAATTTGCGTAACAGCGATCAGTGCGCATGTTTCTATAAGGACGTTTAGTATGGAAGAAAACCTTGATTCAGTTGCGTCGTTTGAGGTCGGTGTAAATTTGTTCCTGTTTTAAGACCATCCACTCCATCTGTGAAACGGTCAGCACCAATATCTGTAACAAAGAATACTCACAATCTGATGCCGGGAAGACTACTATGAGTATTCAAAATCAAAATTAGAAAACATTTATTCATCTTAGGTCAGAAACAAAATACGACAAAAACAAAGAAACAATTACGTCAAGCGTGTCGCATAACAATTCGATGAAAGAAATAATACTCAGTTTTGTTTATTTCTTTTGCACATATTTGATAGGTAGAAAATGGCCGTTGGGTTGATAACGCGGCCTTCTCCTGCCAAAGCGCAGCCGAGTGTATATAACTTGCAATTGAAATTAGACAATTAGGGTGCAATTGGCGCAATCTGCACGCGATCGCCGCCCGCCGGTTTCTTTCATGAATATTAAAACGTGTATGAACATGCACTGAAATTTTAATGACGACAATTTCAAATGTGCACAGTATTGCTGGAAGTCGCGTGCTCTTCCGCGAAGAGAGCCAGCCCTCGCTTTTAGGTTAATGGGGTGTGACAGTTTTAACGAGTTTTAGAAAACGCTGAGAGCGAAGAGATTGAGTCACCTAGGGTTCGTACAATGAGTGCGAGGTCAACACTCATACACAAATTATTTTGTGCAAATATTTTCATGTATAGGTCGTTGCGGGTCTGTTTGGTGTGGTGGTTGGCGTACGATTACGGTTTTTTATTGAACAATTCTTTAGTCAATGTATTAAATTAAAACGCCTAATGTGCAACATGCCATAATGATTATTATTATAAGATGATCATGCTAGATCCTTTATGTTGTAGATGCCAAACAACTCTCGCCTTACCCGAAGTTATACTGAGCGCTAAATGCTTCTTCTATGTTTTTCACTTTCGTCACACACGCACGCCGATTTCGAAGACTCGAACGAAATTATTTTATAGATATTAAATAGTTCGTGGATAAGAATGTGAGACAGAAAACTTTTTTGTTTCATACTTTTCAGAACGCGATATTTAGGTAGTCGGGTTTTAGTCCTTTAATTTTCTTTTACTTACACTATTTTGGGATTTTCTTGTACGCACATTTTCTTTAATTTTTTCTGAGGTAAATTTCGTATTCTGGGGCAAATGTATGTGGCTCATATTTGAGACGTGATTTTGTAAGAAACACGTGCTTAAATTACCAAATATTACGGAATAGACAAGAAAATAGAAGCTAACGTCATAATCTTGCTTTAGCTTAGCCCTAGTCGGGTAAAAATATGAGAGAGAGATATAAAGGAAAATATTCCCGGCATAGTTAAAATATGAAATCACTGAATAAGGGGTGTTTAAGCGATTAAAATCCCGTGGACGGATATGGAAATATAACAAGATATTTATGAGTATACTTTTATATTACTTACAACTTTAATTGTTTACCTTCGCTGTTTAGAATTTATTAAAAAATAAATAATTATAGAGTGTGTGACGTCTGCAAACCCGCACTTAGCCAACGTGGCAGACTATAGTCTAAACCCTCTCGATATGAGGAAGACCCATATTCCAATAGTGGAATGATAAATGGGTCGATTTTTTTTTTTACTATTCAGTTCCTTTCCTAATTAACTCTTAAAAGCTAACGCCGAATCAGTTGCATTATGATATTATGATTCATGCAACTGTATTATGACATACGATTCATCACTATTAGCCTGTCTACGTCCACTGCTAGACAAAGGCCTCCTTTGAGATGTTTTGGTAAATAACTGCCACGCTAGATATACGGATTGGGGAGCGCAGAGTATGTACATATATATAGGATTATATATACCTACATACAAACATACATATATCTACTATTATATTACGATATTATGAAGCTATACTATTTATACATATGATGAAGCTATCCTACTTATAGACGTTACATCTTAGCCGTCTTGTCCAGCTGCGATGGTTATTGTTGTCGTTTACCTAGTTCTGTTATATTCAGGCCTTCCATTAACTTTTCTACCCTTCATTATCACTTATCGAAAAACTCGCAATATTGTTTCGATGAAATAACCGTTAAAACCTACAGTACAGTGATCGTGATTATCGTGGACAGACATATATTGTCAGGGGACCGAAAGTAGTGATCATCAATTTCTACTTCAGCTCCGTTCTACTTAGCGGTTGGTCAATAGCTTGTTGTTATTTACAACACGGTTACATCCTGTTCCCGTATCGTCCATTGAGAATCGAACCGCGTGTGCTAAACTGCAGAGCGCATTGCTTCCGGATCCTTTTATCGCTCTTATATACCGCGTCCCACGACGCCCGCGATAGCACTATACCACAAAACTTATAAAAACTTCCAGAGCGTTCACAGCATCGCTGTGTTACGTATCCATTGCTGGTTTTAACCATTTACACGTTTTTGAAAGTGTACATAGCTACCGATGTATGTAGCTGTCTGTTAGCGATAGTCTCGAATATGAAGTAAAAATGTAATTTAGTTGTAAGAGGCTTTTACCACGATACGATAACAAAACGATATCATTTTCATAAGTATGCCGAGGAAAATGTTTTTCTGCAGTATTGTTGGATCGTTATACTCTACGTTTATATTGCTACTCACGGTAAACACAGCGATTTTTCTATGGAAATACAGCTGTTACTTTAATTTAATTTGAGGGAAATAAACATTTAATAAGTTTTGTAAATGTACACAGCGCACACAAGACGAATAATTATTATTAATTATATTTGTTGAAGGAAAGGCCACAGCCGTGTAATGGTGGTTGATAGTAACAGTTAACGAAGTTATGTGAGGCGGGCGGCGTTCTACCGAGCCGTACAAGTTTCATCAATGCCCGTCTTTATTCAACAGTTGGCAATTATGTAACGTTTCGGAAGTTGGGCCGCGCCACGTAATGAGACGTGCGAGGTCCGGGTGACGGCCAAGGGGATAGCAGGGGTGAGGGAGGGTGACGGGGGTTGAGGTGACCGGCCGGCTGTTCCCGGGGCACGCGGTACCGGGAACGTAACACTTTAATCAGGATCGTGTAATCAGGGAGATATTCAACTGCCGAACTCACGTGCCCTGGATCGCCGATACAATTTGTTTTTATTAATGAAATTGTACTATAAGCCTGATTATACGAGCATGGAATGTCGTTACGAAAGCTCACAAATTGTATGGTGCAGATTAAAACTCCCAATCTTTTATATTTTGCAAGTGTATCATTAAGCGTAAGGGTAACATTGCATAATTGAAATGCAGTAGATACATATACTCACAGTTATAGGAATCTACTTAGTTATACACACAGTGGGCTTTCAGTAATAATTTTATAAAATCAAGTGACGTGTTAAAAGCATTTAAATAATATAAAATTGCTGTCGATATATACAATCCATTAAATAAACAAGCTTCGCGAACTCATAATTAGTTTATCCTCCTATCTCGTTCCATAACACACTCGCTAAGTCGGCAGCCACGCTTTTCTTCCGTTAATATAACGTCGTTACAAACAAGAGGGACACCGTACAGCGAGGGCGTAACAATATTTGATAGTTCAGTGGTAAAGCGTCAACTAACATATCTCGACACGTGACTGGAATCTTTTCCCGTGTAAAACGGATAACTTGAGGACCCCTGATCCTACTCTTACCTGGGATTTGGTTGCGAGACATCGTGGGAATTTTGAGCGTATCATAATATTTTGATATTATAGATACCTATTATTAGTTTGTACGGTTACCATTATGTTGCCATATCGAAACAGATCCTTCAAGTTAATCTGAAATGATGTATTATTCGCTAATGCATATGAAAATATACGCTATATTCTATATTCTGAGCCAAGATATCGTTGGACTATTCATTAGATATTATTAATTACTCGTATATTACAAATATGAGGTCCATAACCATTCTACTCGTACGTATCCTGAAAAGCCTATGTACTCTCAAAAGCCTATTTTAAAGACCCAACATAAATGGTCTTTTGTATGAAGGGTGACTGTAGCGGCTGTACGAACTATTTTCTTTAGTAAAAATTTCGTCGCTATGAAGGACTGGAGCGTAAAATTACCCGCACGACGTGGTGAGAGCACGCGCGGGTCGCGGCAACAAACAAGCTGGCAAAGTTCAGGTTCCGCACGGGCACGTGCTGCGGTATGCTGCAAATGCATTAATTTCAGCTAACGCAGCTAATGAGCCGCTTGTCTGGTACGTGGCTGCAAACAAGTAAATGTTTTGTTTATATTTCCGATGTAACCTGTTTTTCCAACGGACTCTTTTCTCGCGCTCTCCCAATTCGTTGTAAATATTTACATATATATATACATTAATAATTATTATTGTCTGTGATAAAAAATAGGAAAGATATTTTACGGTGAAGATTATTTTTATTTGTTATTTTTATTAATAATTTTGAACAAACGAATAGAATAAATTAATTGTGGAATAAAATATTATAATTTAAAATATAATTTGGCCACAGATACCGTAACAAATACTTAAAAATAAGTTCAATGATAACAAGTTGGTTGATTATAATCTGACTTAGTGTCACAGTTCAATACGTTATCAAAACGCTTATCAGTCTTTTATAAATGTATTGGAACAGGGAGCCCCATTTCTGGTTCCATCTGCATCGGACAAAGTGAAACGCTCCGGAAGCGAGTGACTGATTGCCAGGAAGTGAACGATTCCGTTGGCAAGAGCGCAGCGCGATGGTAGCCTTCTTTCCTATATGCTGACATATACCATGTCCCTATTCGAAAAGTTAGGAACATGTGTACCTATTTTTATATCATTATACAATTATGTAATTCGTCTGTATGCCACTGAACTTCTGAGCAGGTGTTTTTTGGATTTTTTTTTGCCTATTAGAATGGGTTCTTGGGTGGCCTAAATTCAAAAACAGACCGACCCGGTAGGTGTATGTGAGTACGTGCGTACCTGCGTACGAGCGTGTGTGCAAGAAACTGAAATCAAAATAACAAACTTAGGGCGTGCCTGCGCGTCAACAATCCATTATTCGAAAAAATAGACTTCAAATGCTCTATCGAACATTCCACTCTAAAATTGCGCTCAACAAGAATACTTATTTTCATAAAAGATCTTTTCTACACACAGGAATTAATAGTAACAAAATTGGAGACAACCAAAAATAAACAGAAAACAAAATTCATAGAGGCAAATCATTTTGGCAAGCCAACAGATGTCTAGGCAATCTAGACAATATAAGACGAAGAGAAAGTTCACAAGATCTATTTGGGGTCTAACATTAATAACGCGGGTAGCTGTGTCACAGATATAAAAAACAAAATACATAGTTGTGGCATGGGATGATGTGAAACGTTTCCAAATAATCTGAAGGAACTGAAACATGATATAGCGTACTAAAACGCGGCTAGATAAACTTTTCGTCTCTGCAATTCCTAACATGAAATTGTACCGGGAACCAGAGGTACAAACGTATCTGTTTCCTCCCAACATGTAAACACCAGGTTGTCAGCTACCCGTGTACTATTCCTACTGGCATTGTCAAGAGGTAAGGCTGTTAGAAAAATATTCTTTTCGAAATACCACAGATAAAAGGGTTTCCAGATGGGCTACGTACTGGTATCTCTAAGTCGAAGAATAATTGTCTTTGAAGAAAATCAACCAGGTCATAGGCAGTACACTTATGCTTGGAACTGCTATAATCAGTGTGAAGACAGCACGTCCCTACATCTATGTCAATCGTACAATAATAGTAATTGTCGATTATACACACCTTCACACGCGGTCCATTACGGAGTACGTTTAACACCACCGAGTGTCAATTATCTCTGCCTTTTCAGGCCCGACCTGTTTCTAAATCCAACACTCTCTTCATACTCGCATGACGGGTTGGAACATTCCTTATAACCTCATCAGTCATTATCTAAAAATAGAAATATACTTATTTTTATTCCATCGACATACTTACATATTAAACATATAAAAAAAGAACGAAGACAAGCATCACAATGGAAATGGCACGCACTGATTGACTACCCGATCTAATTCGTCAAAATAGGTAATTCTTGGTATTCCTTACCATGTAAATCTTGAATAAACAAAGGAAAAGACAGATTAAAACGTTATGTTTTACAACCCTTTCACGCTAAATCGTCTTTCACTTAACTTGGTAAGGCTGTATTGTTGAGCCACGGTACGTTTGAAAGGGCGTAAGTCGTAACAGCCCGATCTAATTGGACGGGACGCTCATTAATCATTTAATCAGATATGTTCAAAGCAGCTTCTATTAACTAAGCCGAGAGTTGTTTCATGAAATACTCTTTTCAGATTGCTATATTCGTATAGGTTGGCGTGTTTCGTTAATTAGATATTACATTGCGTTCGGTTCTGATACAATTTTGTGGCTGACAGTGGCAGGTCAAGCTATGTGGTGTGATTTTAGAGAGGCCTTTGATCAGCATTGGGCGAAATCAGGCTGATGATGATGACTACAGTGTTATGCTTCATATATTTGTAGTTGTATTTAGTAGTGAAAAAAATGAAACTTTTTTTCAGGTAATGACGCCCAGAGCCTCTCAGCCTACATTTAAAAACCGTCAGTTACTTCAATTTGTAATAAATAGGAATCAATTTGTTTCATACGTACAAAACTGTTTCAATTTAGGTAATTGATTTCATAACTATATTTCCAGTCTTTTTTGAACCAACACCAAGTTAAGATATTTTGAAGATTACTACATACATACACAGATTGCTACATACATCCATATATCGGCTGTCGTACACTTAAAAGAACGTATAACACACCTAAGCCTCTGCATGTCGCTCGCTACGCCATGCTCGCCTTTCCCTTCATTGTCAGTCCATTCCGCATACATTTTGTATGAGCTGTTTCACTACCACTAAAAACATACGCCCGGTAAAAAATAATATGGTGATGTACGATATGTAATGTACAAACTACAGTAATTTTATTTTATTCGACGAATTATGATTAAGGGTTCTTTCAAACAGACGGGATAAAGAGCAGAGCAGTTTTTGATAGCAGCATTTTTCAATATTGACTATTTTTACATATCAATTGTTTTATAAACAAGAGGATGCTCGAACGCCGTCATAAAATTATTATTCTAATGTAATGCCCTTCTTCGAGCGTATCTTGATTTTGACATTTACTGTCAGGTTATAACCTCGTAACGTAACATCACGCCTGTAATCCCCGAAGAGATAGGCAGAAGAGTGTAGTACACTCCCACGTTTCACCAGTTACGTTAAGTCCCATGAAATAGTTGGTGAGCCTATTGCCATACATTGGGCACGATTCTAGACTCCGAGTCATTACTAGAAATCCTAAATTAAAAAAATCCAATAGCACCCGACCCGGGATTTGAACTCCGGACCTCTCGATCGCCAGCCGCGCTTGCAACCGCTCGGCCAACGAGGCAGTCACAATTTATTACTAAACTTTTAATTTAACCTCAAACCTAATTCGACCTGACGCTGGGAAGCGTCTCTTATTGTTGAACTTATAAAGTCTGTATAACAATTTTCAAATATTTCAATGTCTTATAAATATGTATTAGGTAAAACAATTTTTACCAACGACAATTCAAATTAAGTCTCTATATTTATTTATATGCAATAATTTAAAACGTGCTG
>DWEE01001460.1:0-13290 GCA_018245755.1 Parelbella macleannani
GTATAAATATATCTCTTATTACTGTAATTATGAAATGGTTTTATAAATTAATTATAACTTCATATTCATGTATGCACAAGTGATGTTTAAGTGGAGATTTTAAAATATATTTTTTGAACCACCGTTTGACGTAAAACTTATTTTTTTAATATAATTTTTTTTTATTCCTTTTGCTTAATAAAATATTGATGACAGTGTGATTCGACATTTCTAGACATAAGCGGTATTATAAATGTTCTATTTTCAATATGTTAACAATACATTAGATAGTTCAATGCTATACATATTCTTATCGGGTACATAAGGCTATACATAAGCATTATGTGTTTATATTTGTAGTATGACTTACTGTACTTAATGTAGCTACTTCTCTAAATCGAGCTTATATGTAATGGGTGATGGGGGAGTCAAGTCTTCGAAACTTCGTAGGTGTGTGGAGAGAGCAGTGTAAGAAGCACGTCAGCTATATATTAGTAGAGATATTTACCAGTTTGTCCTCTCTGACTACACTAGAATGGACCTAGCGTAATAATAATGTTTACGACGAGACAAATAACGGAACTGGTCAAAAGTGAAAATGCACTATACTTTTTTGCCTACCCCCCTTCGAGGAAATACGAGAATATTCTGAACCGAATATTTCATAATTTATATACATATGTACATAACCTCAATGATATGTGTTACGGTTAAAATTAGATGTGAAATCAAATCTGCGATTATATTTAAACTTTGTTTTCGAAGACTGAATGAGTTAAATCTTCGGAATAATTTTCATTTGTGATAATTTTATTATTTGGTTCGGAAAGGATTTTTTTTTTATTACATAAATCTGACCTAACATAGTTTTTAAAGTCACAATGTTTAGAGTCACAATAAGGTTGGGTTTAGCCGGCTAAACATGAAATCGTGTAACGCAAATGAACATGTCGAACATTAGCCACTACTTACTACACTTTAGACTTAGACTAGCCGGCTAAACTCAAATATATCTTAACATCTATCTATATATCATCTATCTATAGATAGATATTGGATTTTATAACGTGAAACAAAACGACGGAATAATGACTTTATCGATGTTTATTACAGATATTGCATAACGAGCGACACAAATGTCGCCATTCATGTATACTTAATAACCGCTCTACATATGTAGAGCACAGTATGGACGTATTAACCGATTTGGGATTTTGCAATTTTGTTATACAAAATTAATGCTGTCGTATTTATTTAAACATAGTAATGGTTTGTGTTCTGTTGTGAATTTGAATATTATGTTGTTTATTTATAAAACGCAGTAGGTACTGTAACTTTATTGTTGAAATATTTTTCGCATTTTAATGAAATTGTGAAACAGTGTATGTAATTGCGTGTTCAAAATGTGAAATAGCATTTCCATTCCATTCTATTGAAATTTGAGTGATTGTTTAATTGGTTGTTACATTTGATGTACGATATAAAAATATCTTTTTACCGGGTAGTCTATTTTTCCGAATATTACACACTGAATGATGCAGTACGACATGAGTTGAGCCTGTTGCTGATGTGTTGCTGATTAGCGACAGTTCAATATATCTTGAACTATGCCTATATCTGAGATTGGATAGTAAGCGCGATAAGCACGGACTGATAAATGGGTATCGTGCGTTGGACGACGTGTTTACGCGTAGTCATAGTGTTTCACAAAAAATTTAGAAAATCCATACTTTGTATTGTGTTTTAGTGAATATAAAAAAAAAGTTAACCTATTTTTATTCGATGTCAAATATGTGAAAATCATTTAAGTTCGCCATGCAATGCATTTTGGGTTTCGTAATGTTGTTAAAATTAAGTACAAAACGGTTGAGTTGTCACAAATGTTGTATTATTGTATTGTAATAGATTTATTTAGTTGGAAATTGATTTGTTTTATTTTGAAGTATTTTCCTTTGAATGTACCTATGTGTCCTTCATCGGTGCGTTGTGATTTTTGCTAATCACAAATAAATTATTTTGCGATAAGTGTTTCGGACAACGGTGTAATGTTTATATTCGGTAGCGAGGAGCGCCGTTGAAGTCGAATGGGGGCCGTGCGTACGTATGTGAGGTGTTATCGGGAAAGCGCGGGAAAAGCGCCGCGGCGCCGGCTATCAGCGCTCGCGGGTCAGTAGGCTCGCGCCCGCCGGCAGATATGGACGTGTCGCGCGCGCTCGCTCTCGCACTCGCCGCACTCGCGCTCGCGGTCGCGCGCGCCCACATGGCACCCTCGTCCCACGACAACATAGTTCATATACAGCTCTGGGACGCCGAGGGGCTCAGCAGGTACCCCATCAGCACATCGCCGTCGGTCACAACCACCAGACAACAGAGATTAAAAGTTAATTTGGACTCCCTTTACGATGCCATGATGGCAGACGAGAACGAGCATGGAGTGGGACGGTTCGCACGGCACAAAGTGAGGCATAAGAGACGAAGGTCCAGGCAGAGCGGAACCGACCTGCCGTGGAGGTTTCACGCTGGCAACAGTTTGTTGAACGTAGCGGTCT
This sequence comes from Parelbella macleannani, assembly GCA_018245755.1. Taxonomy (NCBI): domain Eukaryota; kingdom Metazoa; phylum Arthropoda; class Insecta; order Lepidoptera; family Hesperiidae; genus Parelbella; species Parelbella macleannani. The sequence continues at coordinate 2,529 of DWEE01001460.1, forward strand.
ACGACGACGATGTGTCCTGGGATGTTATCGAGGGGGGAGGTTCTGGGACTGTGAATGCTAGTGCAGTGAGTGATTCGAGTGCGTTTTCTGCAGTGGATGTGGAGCGGGAGGTGTCGCCGCCGATGACGCTGCGTCAGGACGATGAGGTAAAGAATTTTGTAACTTTAACTCGTAAATTCTTAAATAAATCCTGGTTTGCCATATCTCCAACCGAGTTAATATTCATTATCCAAGCAAATTAGACTACCAGTTCTTTTGCCAGCATTTTTCATTCAGCTATCCCTCACAGATTGTTATCTCTCTGTTGCCAGAGCGGCTATGCGTTGATAATACTGAATACGTTCCGTCGTTTTTAAAATAAGTTTTTCGCGTAGATAACGTCACGCTGGACATCGTGTAAATGGAATAACAGGGCAGATTGGGAGTCTCGCAGTTTGTATCAGTACGTCTGCGATTAAGATACAAGCACCTACGAAGTACAAAACTACTACTCACCCATTGTAACGCAATCCAAGCTTATCATGAACAAATTTTTCTTACATGTTCAGCAATAATTCACGGAAGTCTGATAACGATGAAAATTTCGTAACAACCTGTCCTGTGCAGATAACGCGTGGTAATCAATGATATGTAACGGTATAAATACCAAGTGAATAACTTCATAACCGCCGATACGACTACCAAAAGAAAATACTTCCAATTAGATTAATAGAGTGCCGACCTTGGCGGATTTATTGTTGCGAACGAAAACTACTTAAGCATAACAGAGCTACATTCAGTTGTACGAGCCTACCGCATTAATTCCAAGTATTGTATTGTTAAAAAGTACCGTTATAAAGCTCCCAATCACTCAACCTGCCTACGGTGAGGACTAGATTGATGGCGCAGTGAATTGATGCTGAGCGATGAACAATCCTCCCGAGATAAAAGTAGGACAGGATAAAAAATTAAATAGTTCGAAAAACACAACAAACAATGTATTTTAATTGGGTGTTCATTTCTTTAATCATAATATCCAGAATAAAACATTGATTTAAATTATTATTATTGATTATTAATATGCAACCAGGACGATTGTGAACAATGATAAATCTAAAAGAACCATGTGTGATTTGTAAGGATATTCATATATGGCTCGCAGTCTATGTAGGAACAATTTTACACTCGGTCAACTACTAAATCGCGCAGAGTTTGTGTTAAAGCAAACGGCAGCTGATAGACTACATTTACAAATTTCGAAATACATATAAGATAGTTTTACAAGCAAATTCAAATAAATATGTATATGTTTATCACGTGTACATTGACTCTAGGATTGAAGGCAAGATCTGCGGATTAAGTCAGGTTTACTTACCAATGCCCCACTGAGCCACTAGATGACAATTTTATTTCCAGAAAGTCGTGACGTCAAAATCCAAATTATTTTCTATGGATTTATTTCATGCAAACGTGCAAAAATCTATAATACGTTTATTGTAACGAACTTAGCCCTAATGTCGCCCACTTTAGTCTGTGGCAGCTTCTTAACTGAGTTACGTCAATTAGTGGAGTCTACGTCGGGTTTTCATACTTGTGGTCTAGGAAAGCTTTATTATAACTTGTCAGTGTGGATGTTGCTTAATATTGTTTAATCTAAAGTGTACGCTTTTATAAAAAAAAAATGATTTATGTAGTCATTACGAAATAATATATATGGGTCTGATAGAAGACATCAGGTCTCTACGGATATTTAGTACTTAATGCTGTCTACCTAACCCGTAACGGATCTAACGTAACGATACAATAAAGAACCCGATATTATTGTATTAAATTTTTTGATAACAGAGTCACTTTTGTTAACAGTCAAAATTAAGATTTAAATATTATTTGAATTAATCTCATATACGAGTACCTGTCTACTCTAAATTTAAACCCAATTATGTTACAGTGCCTGATCACAATTTATACATACCCAATTTTTTTAACCCTGTATATCCACAGCTTCCCGAGTTTTTAGAGCAAAACCGTACTCTACCATATGATGCACAAATGTTCTTTATTCCCGTTATTCTTCGCTGTATAAAATGAACGTTAAACATAAATGTATTATTTTGCTAAGATCTTTATAAAATACGTGAAACGTAACATCACGCCTGTACAACCCGTAAGGGGAAAGAGAAGTGAGTGGAATTGGTGGTGAGCATATTGTCACATACCGGGCACACCATAATTTATGTTTTTAAATGGCATCGTGCTTTATATGATTATAAATAGAAATCCATAAGTATCCCAACATTTTCATAAAACTTATTTAATTGACTTAGAATCTTGTTTCCTCCTTTCAATGACTATGGCTGCCTAATGTAAAACTACTAGAAATGCAATCGCAATAACGTTAGGTCGTCGATACTTCGTACCATAGAGCGGTCTATTTTTTAAATAACAAGCAAGTAACAATGGCATCGTTAAAACTGAAGAACAAAGTTATGACCGGCTAGAAAAAACGTTTGCATTTCACTAACAAGTGTTATACTTAGGTATATTCAAATAAATACGTTACATTAGAACAATTAATTAATTAGTTATTTTAATAGTTACGTGTAACATAACTGGCGGATCATGAAAATATAGGAGTGATGTTATGTTATGTTCTAATAAATATATAATATTACATAAATTTGAAGGGACTGTAGCTGGTATAGTTATATCCTTAATTTCTGCATACCCCTATAGGAAATGGACTTGACATTATATGTATATGTATATGTACATATAGCCACACACTACACTATAACGTTAAAGCTGGACACAATGTAGCCATTCATTGCTTATATATAACTGGCTTGAAAGATAGGTAGGTACACTATCACTGGCATAATGAGGAATGAAGCGATGTCATACTAATGCAGTCGAAAAATAACTAGTGTACCAACACTAAAATTTAAAAGGAAACTTCTAACGATCTATTCAGCTATTAATAATTTCAAAGTAATTTTTTTGAGTTGTGTTCAATGGCTCACGTTAAAATAATAATTGTAAATAATTTTTCTTTTGATAGTTATTTTAGTAGGGAATTGAAAATTTCTCGAACATCTTCATAAAAGAAGCATGAACATTGAAACTGTACCAAATTCACTCATTCAAAAGACGAAAATTTGAGTGCTATATATGAGATTTTTTAATGAAAAGAACTTTCTATCCATTTAACATGCGAATAAAACATGTCAAGAATTTTTTGTCATTATGCTTATTACTACAGCAATGGTTAACATGTATTAATACATTACTTCTGCACTTACATTGTAATAATTTACTAAAGTAACGATTAATAAACTGTTCACGATATCGAGATGACATGTAACTAAACTTCCGGACGTTAGCGGAATGATTTGGAATGAGAGGAATGATGCGGAATTAGAATTTTAAAGACCAATAAATGATTTGAATTTAGAATGTTTACAAAAAAATGTTCTATTTAATTCAATAATAACGTGTTTACTGTAGTAACAATGATTTATAATAATTGATAATACACGTTTTATTTAATTAATTACATTAATGTGTTCAGGTGTTTTATTTAATTAATTATAATAACTAATGCGTTTAATACAGTTATATTGAATTTAAAAGATTAATAAAACATATTTTACTTAATTAGCTATATGAATATGTTAATACAGTTACATTATGCCAGTAACAAAAAACGCGTAAGTAACAGAATGTAAATTGAAAACTGTTAAATGCGAATTTTGTGGAACACAATGCGAGTGAGCGGCTGCTTTGGTACAACAAAACCTGTAAATGAAAATGGACGCCGAAATTTCAGTTTCAATAAATTCCATCAGTGTTGCTAAATCTCCTTTGTGTCGATTTGAGTTCTATTTATTGTTGGTTGTTTGATATTTTTTTGTGAGCCTCCGTCACTCTCGGTTCGCAACTTTTGACCTTTATTTATTTATTGTACGCCGAGGTTTATTTGTAAAAGGCTTCAACGGCCTGTACAAAACAGTCATATTACATTCAAATTTCGAATGGAAAATATCTAGTGGGAAAGTGGTGTTGTTCTGAAATGCTTTGTTTGAAGTAAATTAAAAAAAAACTGTACACTGTTCTCGTGACCTTTAAATTTATATTTTATACTCCGCGCTGCCGGGTTTAAAAACAAAAGCGCACTTTCACATATGATTACCAGGTTTTTTATATTGCGTTGTATTGTTGGAGCGTCTTCATCATTAATTAAAATCGCAGCGGCACGAATATTATCATTCCGATACAATGAAAACGTAAGAACCTACAAAGCACTCGAAAGAGCCGACGGCCCATTTAGTTATGAAAATGTAAATATTGAAATGACAATCGTTTCTGGAGCAACTGGAAATAGGGATTTGTACACGTAGCGTTAGGTAAAACTGCCACAGTAAAATCGTTTTGTGAATACATTATATTGGAAATGGACATTTTGTTGGGTATTTCAATAAAAACTGTAATGGTATTTCATAAATGAATTTTATCGAAGAAATTCTTTTTATATGTATATAAATAAATGTTACATAAATAAATAAATATTAAGTACTGGTAGGTGAAACGTATTCTATCCTAATGATACTAGTAAGTAATTCAACTTCGTTTTTCTATTAACATGAAGACATCTAAATTTCAGTAACCACATAAAATACATCTTAATTTCAACATACTTACATGTCACAACCCGATGTAATATCCGTTATGTGTTAGAAAAAAACCATACATAGTTTCATAACCAATGCATATTTGACGAGATATCCCCGAAATTCGCAATATGCGACGGACTGGACATATTTAATTGGATTTTCGTCGGCGATCGTACACCGAGCCGGTCGGCACGGCGTCGCCGACCGCGCGCACGCCCTCCGCCCGCAGCGACGCGCGATCAGACGGAAATGAGCCACGAGAATCATTTCCCTCGCACACTGTCCACCGACTGATCACTAATGCATCCTGATTGACTCGTATTGATTTCTACTACACCTCACCGGACTACTCACTCGTGTACTGCTTCAGGAGCTAAGTTGTTACATAATTAGTCTCTACTATGTCGTGACGTCATCGAATGGTATTAAAAGCGGATTTAATGCTTTTACTACACTCATCGGATTCTACTCACTGATGTATTTACCTTCGAGAGCTGTTACATGTGGTCATATAGATGTCGTGCGTCGTAGCAGTGAGAGAGCAGCATTATTTTTGACGGTATCAGGCTGATGCAAATCCAAACCAGGTTTTCCAACCACATCTGGACTGCAATAAATTAAATATGTATATTAAAATAGAGTACTAGCGGGTTTATTTACAAAAATGTTATGGCTGATAGACTTTTAAAAGATTTACAAAACTGTATGATCATTTTAATTTTCACTCTTTTGGAAACTTGAACGCGTTGAATACATAAGTAACTATGTATATAAATTTTATATATGTTTTTATAAATAATAAATCTCTCTATGTTGTGTCTGAATCGTCGAGTCTGTTTAAGTTTATGATCTGGACATTTATGAAGAGCGACTATACCAACACCATCGACGAAGATTAATCTGACGTACGCATCCTTATTTTATGTCCGGTCTTTTGTTTTTGATAATAAAGATAAATGTGGGATATTTAGTACAACCGGACTCAACTTTGATAACCTTTACTGCGGTAATTATCAACATTAAGATGGAAAAATCATCGGTACGATGAAACTTATTATTTATGAAGATAAAGAAAACGCAATAACAGCTGTGACCTACGTAACACATTATACTTTTTCCCCTTCTTCAGTTGTTCACTGTTGGTAGAGTGGTCGTGAGTGAATGATTTCGCATTGATTTAAAGGATAAAGCTCTTGCGACGCGCATCCATGTACTGCGGTCGTCGGCCTTGCGGCAGATTTAGACCGTAGATGTTTGGTTTGAGTCCCTGATTATATTATATGTATCCACCTTTATTAAATCTGCACATTGGTGATCGACGGAATACAGATATGCTTAAAAATTGAAATTTGACCCTAAATACCTTCTGACACCGTATTCGAGCCATTACCCTGGTTGGATTACGTTAAGCAAATTACGCTTTTACCTGTCGACACTATGAGTCAACATAATGAATGAAAAATAATATTTCAAATCTTTATCAGTGTGTAAATTACTAAACACGCGCAATGCAGAAGGTCTTAAGTCATTGTATTAGGCTGGTGTAAAGACACAATCTTATCTATAGGTAGGTACTTGTGTGGACTATTTTTGTGACCTTGATTTTCTTTGTTTGGAGATTATATCATGATGACAAGGGATTTCTATTACATTATACAACCTAAAACCTAGCAATTATTCACCCTAACCTGCGGTAACATAACTTATGTCTTTACATTGATTTGCGTACTGGTTTTGTATGTCACTGAAGAAATAACAACTTTATCGTTTTGGCACTTCATCATTATCACCATTAACCCTTTCGTTGCGCCTCTGCTGGACACGGGTCTTCTCTCGGAATAAGAAGGTTTAAGGCCATAGTTTGCGGCGTTGGCTAAGTGCGGATTAATCTACAAGAGAGCGTAAAATCACAATCATGCAAACTATGAACGGATTATTTGCGATTCTGATGTATATGGATCGAGAGTACAATCCGATTCCTCTTCACGAAATACCGTTTTATGACTTTTGTGCTAAATGGGTCGACTAATAAATGACAAAACGCTCTTGTTAAATACTGTTCCTTTATTCGGAAGTGACTCGTACCCTGCAATGATATATAAAAAGGTTGCAGTCATTAATTCGTCTGTCATCAGTCATTTTGTTTAAATTGTTACATGTTTTAGAAATAAATTTTCAATTATTAATTGGATGTTTCATATAATTCCTATTTTTTTTTCCAATCCTATCTCACTCCCAATTCTTGTTGCTTATAATATAACTGGTAAATCTTAAAAGTGCAGTACATTCCTCTGTCTACCCGTTTGGAGGAATACAGGCACGGTGTTCCTTTTTCAGTCTAAAACTGTAACATTACACTATTATTACAGTTTAAAGCCGACACATTAATTGCGGGCGCGACAGATCGTTTTGTTGCCGCCGTGATGTAGGCCGCGCGCCGAACAAAACGAGTTTCGAAAGTCAACAACGCGACAATATATCACATACAAAAAGAAGATTTATGTTTCTGTAAACGATGAGCCAAAACGGACGATGTGAGTGTGCCTGTAAACAATGCTAGTTAATAGTTAAACGGGTTGGTTGACATGTTTAAGTTCTTTGATGTTGTCTGATTTTATTTATTAATTAAAATATTTTTTTTACGTGAAGAGAATTGCAAATACAGCAGCAGTCCTAAATGACTGTTACTGCGCAGACGTTAGCAACCAACCTTCAATAGGACGGTAGGCATGTGATGTTAGTGTCAGGTAGTGTTGTAGATAGTGTCTTTAAAAAGATGTTGGTACCTCTCTTGGTTTGGATAGTAGAAATAGGACCGTTAGTAGCAGTCAGATTATTTAGCACAATTTTTTAGTAAAATTAATACCTAACTTTAAATTGATAACAAGACATCAGGAACGGGGATTGTACGTTTAATGAACCCGTTTATTAGGTATATTTTAGTATGAGTGCAGGTAATATCTATATATCTAATGTATATTTGAAGATAATATTGACTATACAAGATTTGCCTACAGAACAGTCATCTTTGGTGTTTTTTGGCAGCTACACAATTAATAATAATCCCGAGATAGCGCATAACATTGTCAAAATGACTACGAATGTTCTGATGTAGAAGTGTAAATCATCTGAGCGCCGACTACAGTGTCTATAAGCTGTAGATCGTAATATTTAACCGTGAGGAGCGTGAATGCCTGTATTTTTAGCCAACGGGAGGCCAAGAAACGTTTTTATGTTGTCGGCAAATTACTTTACATCCATTTGTAAGTAGGTACCTGCTTCGTTTGTAACGGATCGTTTTGTTAACACGATCGGTATTTATTTTAGTTTAAATTGTTTATTTTGTGCTCTTTGAGAATGGAATAGATAAAAAAGTCTATGTATCTGATGATAGAGACAAATATACACGTATAAAATATAAAAAACACCTAAGATAAATTCTTCGAAATTCCGTACTTATAATGTCGCCCTGACGCTGTTACGTTATGCGTATGACAGCGAATACTTTTACTGAGTTTCCTGTTTTAGTGGCATTGTTTTCGATGTACATACATACAATACATTTATTTGCTTTCGGGTTGTCATAATGTTTTATCAGAAGATAATCACTTGGTTTTATAGGTTGTCGAGAAATTAGTTTCATTGTCGATTTAATCAATAAATGCTATTCATGAGATAATAATTTCAATTGTTATAATTGTGTTACGTCGTCATAATTATAAACTCTTTTATCGATGCGCTATTAGAAACAAGTCTGTTCTTATAATGAGAAGGGTTAAGGCTATAGTCTGCCACGCTGGCTAAGTATGGGTTGGCAGGCACCTTAGAGAACACTACAACCTGGAATTTCTCTCGATAAATGTAAGTAGATCGTTTCTAGACAAGAATGCGACATCTTACGCTTTATGCCACTTACCCTCAAACGACACTATGGCGATTAAAAAAAATGTGACGTGTATTTTCTATATGTATGATTAAAGGCTAAATAGGCACGTTCTACCCCGAGTTACGAATTAAACTGCATCGAGCCACAACCGCAACATCGTTCGCACGCAACGGCCGAGTTTTAATTAATAACTGAAACTGTAACGGGATCCGGTTTCTAATTTAATAATACATTGCACCTCGAGGCGCGTTTGAGGCGGGCCCTTGCTGTATCGAGTAAAGGATCGCTCTTACCAGTGTTGCCATCGTACTCGCTCAATATTACAGGACAAAATATATTACGTCATATTTTTGACAGCTACAATATTTTTTTCGTTATCACCTAGGATTGACTGGCCGAAAATGCCAATAGATATTAAGTCCTCCGTAAAATTTTGTTCTTATTGATTTACTTATATATTATTGTTGTTACTAGAGGTTGTTACTAAAGGTTACTAAAGTGACTAAAGTTGTTGTTACTAAAGGGAATAGTACCAATTGGCATTTTCTACTAGTCAATTTAGGTAATGAACTGTCAGTTGGGGTAGGCACCTAACTCTCTGAGGTACTCAATGTTTTATTACGCATATTGACAAGCGATTTCGAATGTTAATGGAAGTAGGTGGCAAAGAAGGTGCTCACAGTATATATATTCGTACACATAAATACTTCAATGCCTAGTATTTTCTTAGATTTTTTTCCCCTCAAAAGCGCCTTGATCGGGAGAATGGACGAACGTTTTTATGGAGTTGCCGGTTTTAACGAGGCTCGGGTTCACCAATGCGGATAATATGCTTCCAACACAATTGTCTGACTGACTCTCGCTAAAGTAACTGTTTCTTCTATTTAGGATTTTCAATATTTTCTCCAAACACACGCGTTTGGTATAGGTACTGGCATTTTGAGTTGTTCATAAGTCATCATCATCGTCATCATTATCAGCCTACTCCCGTCCACTGCTGGAGATAGGCCTTTCCAATGGCACGCCACTGAGATACGTTCATAAGTGTGCCAGGGCACTGTGGCCTGCACCCTTTATTATTCTGAGAGGAGGTCCGAGTATGACAGTGGACTGATAAGATAGTTGACGATTAAACGTAACATCATGCCTGTAATTAACTCAGGGGTAAGCAGAGGAGTGCAGTACATACCCATGTTTCACCAGTTCCTTTTACGTCCCACGTAGAATAGGTATGGTTGAAAACGGTTAAATTTGAGCGTTTTTTGAAAATTCACCCATCTAAAAAGTAAGTTGTAACCATAATTTTAATCAGGATATTCCCACGAAACGTAAACGTCGGTGTTCATTAGCTATAGCCGCCTTAATCTCTATCAGCGGCCGGTACAAGTAGTTGACTTTGAAAGTATAATATTATAATTTCTTTGCGTGTTCGCGAACTATGACTGCGACTCGTGAAATGTACACTTCCCTAAAACAAAAGCTTTTGTGGGTTCTTTATCGGCCCAATAAATGTTTTAATTAAACGTAAATAAAGTTAAATGGTTTCTTTTATCTAAATTGGGTATGATATTTAAGCCGTTCGAGATCCGATTTCAGGTAAATTTTCAATAATGGAATAGAGAAATATGCCCCTTTTTCCTTCACTTCCTTGATATTTTTTTTTCATTTTACTATTAAATGTCGGTACTGCTTTATATTTATTATATTTCACTTTGAATATAAACTCATCATCCCGCACTTGGCTAGCGAGGCCGTAGACAGCTTTTCTCCTTATTCTGAAACGAGACTCATGTCCAACAGTGGAATGGTAAAAAGATCGATGATAATGGTGATGAAATGCATGTTTTTTTAGACTTATGTTTTCATTGAGTTTGTATTGTTGACTATTATATGCTGTAAGTAGATTTACATTTCCATGCGTTTGGCTGCAATCTCACCAGATGGAAAGTGAAATGCAGCCTGTAGCGCGCTTGTCTAGACAGAGTATTTTCAGTCTTGTTTTGAATAATTCCAGTTTATACAGATCTGGAAAGATGGACGCCGCCAAGAGTTCCACTAATTCGCAGTCTGTTTCAGAAACGATTTATCGAATCCCTTCGTTCTTCTGAGACGAGAAACATTTACGTCATATAACATTCAACTACAGTATATCATATTCAAATTCAAATTCAAATTCTTTTATTCATTATAAGGTATATACATACACTCAATGAAAGTCATGTTTTGG
>DWEE01001461.1:0-13290 GCA_018245755.1 Parelbella macleannani
CTTTGTTGGAGAAATAACCGTTTTGGCACCAATTCACATCCTACCAACGAGCACATCAACGCACAATACTATATGAACTTCAATTATTACCTTAAAACTATAATACGTTTCGAAATACAACACGATTTCTATTAAAATTTACGAATTTCCATACCTGTGAATGCGCTCTCAAACGCAAGCTGGTCACGTGACCTCTTAGTGGTGTACCATGTTCAACGTTACGATTCAAAGAATGGCCAGTTTTAATGCCAAAATATTTTAACGATTGCGTAACATAAATTACTTGAGATAATGACACAATAAACATATGAAACAGTTAAGAATTTTATTTTATTTTATCGAAACCTTATATATTTTATAACAAATGGTTAATTTACTTTTTAGTGATTTGCAACGTACCTTGTAATAAAATTCTGTTAAAACTTATCGATTTTGCCAATTATTTATTGTTTTACTATTTTGGTTTGCTAATAATAGAGAGATTATGATATACTTCTCTCAATCCTGTTAACTGTTAGTAATCAATGATATAATTATTAAATATCGATAAAACATCAGAAAAAAATTATATTGTCGAATCAAATAATAATGTGATATCATTATTACTGTATCAGAAAAAAGTAGCATTGCGTTTTATGTTAAAAATATAGACAAATAAAAATAAAGATAGCGACTGTGAATTATACCCAAAATAATTACAATTTCTTCTAAATAATAACCTGATATTAGACAGCTTTCTGGTAAACAAACTAAGAAAGTGCTAAAATCAGAAAGGTCATTGAACCCTCGAGGGATGCTCCGTTTAAAAGCCGATGTATCAAGTATTAAATACGATATACGAGTTATATTGTATCCTCGAAGCCAAACATATATGGTACGCTGGTATGCTTCCTAGTCTAACATTTCTTTGATGATTCAGCTTTATTTAAAATTTACCGGTTTACTTCGCAGTTTTACTTCGCGTGGAAAAAAATTCAAAAATATTTTGTAACTAGGATAGTAAGTTTTGCAACGTCATATATCATAAATGATATTTACTAAATAACATAACTATATGCCTGTAATCCCCGAAGGGGTAGGCAGAGGAGTGTAGTATACTTCCACGTTTCACCAGTTACTTTTAAGTCGCATGGAATAGGTGGTGAGTCTATTGCCATACAACGGGCACAACAGACTCCGAGTCACTACTACAAATTCTAAATTAGAAAAATCCATTAATACCCGATCCGGCATTTGAACCTAGCACCTCTCAATCGGCAGTTGCGCTTGCAACCACTCGACCAACGAGGCATTCAGTATATCAGTCAGTCAGTATATAATAAATGTTATCATAAATAACTATGATATCCAGAAAGAGTTTTGTATTTACCTATGAGAATGACACTTTTTTTCCGTAGTAAAGTATTTGATACATTATTAATCACAGTACCAAATGTAAACTAAATATAAACCGTTAATTTACGGGAAATTCTTTTTTGAAAAAGATTTGTGTTTTACCTGGAGATGAGAAATTTTCATTCGTGAAGTTACTTTACACCTTGACCCTGATAAGTTCCAAGAATAAAACAAACTGTCCCAGATAATAATAAAAGTCTAATTTTGTTTTAATTAATTTATTCAATATAACAGATGAATAGACAAAAGTGACAAAAAACACATTTTGAATTTTGTACATAACACGCACCTTGAAAATAATATCATATGCGGGTCTCAACTTTCTGAATTTATTGTGATAAAATTGGTTTACGGTAGGTAACTGCAGTATGATGTCTTGCATTTTATGCATTAGGAATGCAGTAATCTCGGTATACCTCAGAATCTACTTATTGGGAACATTTAATTAAACGATGTGTTAGCAATTTGTAATTAGCATTAACTAAAATTGTGCTTTGTCCTATTTTATAATATATTATATTATATTATATTACCTTTTGTCACTTCAATAATCGCCGTTTAAATATTCAATATAAGCAATTATTGAAATATATTTGTAAACTAACTGTGCCCGCGACTTAGTTCGCGTGGGATTTAATAAAAAAGTTATTGTTCAGTTACTGCGCAGTGGTGGCATGCGCGTGGGCTTCGCGCGGTACTGCACTGTACTTGGACATTGCAACATTACTATGTTTTATAATTCCAAAATGTAAGCAGCGTAGTTACTTTTTATTACATCAGATATCTGCCAGTGAAAGTCCCGTCAAATCGGTCAAGCTATTCCAGAGATCATCCGGAACAAACAGACAGACAGACATACAAAAATTTAAAAAAATGTTATTTTGGTATATGTACCGTGTATACATACATATGCATTTAGTAAAAAACGGAAAGCGGTTATTTAAATATTACAAACAGACACTCCAATTTTATTTATAAGTGTAGATTAATTAAACTTTTTCTCGTGGGCATAGAGGTTAAAATCTTTGCTACATTATTTTTGACAATGAGTTCATTATTTAAAAAAATAGAATAGTTTCCCGCCAGAACATTTTGTCTTTAGGTTGGAAAATTTTATTTCCTGTATCCTTTATCAATGTCACTATTAGAAGACGTTTTTTTGGAAGATGAGGCTAACGAGGCTGAAGAACTCGAACGGATTATTGAGGGTGACGAGTTTGAGGAACGGCGTCGGTCAGATAGTGATGAGAATAGTGAAAAAGAGGACGAAGCAGGTATTTTATATTTATTAAAACGATATTTATTTGCCTTAATATTAAACTTGACATATTGAAATGTTCATCATTTTATCCTATGTCGCGCAATATCAATCCGTTTTTTTAAATCTTATAACAAATGCTTTTTTATAGGCCGCTGGTTATAGTAATCTAGATCACATGATAATATTTCAGGCATAATGGAGTGTTTAGCACTGTAGTCCTAAAACACTGAAATCAAATTTTGACTTATTATTGCCATTCAGTTCTATGGTGTACAATAACTTTTTTATCATAAAGAGTTAAATGTTGAAGCTGTTTTATAATATTCTTTTTTACATGAATATCGAAGTATTGTAACATTACCATGATGTATTTCTAAATAACAGAGGAAGATAAACGCAAAGTCGATCCAACTAAACCAAAATCCACAAGAGTGGTGAAAAATCCAAGGGTCCTTTTGAATCCAGCGCGACTAACTGGGCCTAGGGGCATTCAGGTAATTCCTGATCACTTCAAGGATTTTAAATTTAAAGGTAAGCTTTGCACACATTTCATAAAATCCTGCAGGTTATAATTTTTTTAATATATTCAGTACCTTACGGGATAGGAGCGCAACACTATGTGGTTTCAAATTAAGAAAACGAATAAAACCGATATATATGTATCATACACGTAATCAAATGAGGTGCTACACAGCTTGTTGGGTTAGGTTTATTCATTTTATGTAACACTGGTTACATTTGGATGTTTTTCATCTCCTCTCAAACTTGAACTGTATAGAGTTGGTTAAACACAATATTTGAGAACTGATGTACAATTATGTAGTAAGGTTTACATTAACATTGTTTTATAGTTTCAATAACTTATGTTCAAACATAATTATTTCATAATAAATAGGCAAAGGTCATGAGAAAGAAGATTTGGATTTAATGTTAAAAAAGTTGGAGCATTGGGCATACAGGTTATATCCAAAATTTCAATTTGAAGATTGCTTAAAGAAAATTGAAACACTTGGCAAAAAAAGGCCTGTTGCGGTAAGTTAATATGTTTTTATTCTATACACATAAGGTACTATGTACACAGGTAAGCTTAAAATATAAAAAAAAAATTAATGAATTGAATTGTATTTTGTCATTTAATTGATTTTTGATTATGTCTACATAATGTAAGTCCAACTCTTTAACATATGAGAGATGTGAAGGTTAGAATATAACTTAGTTGTTCACTCGTAACAAACCATTACTTGTACATTTGTTTTGTTACAAATCTAGGAAATATTTTTGACATATCACTTTTTACATAAAAGAAGTGAAGTGAATAATAACATTATTTTTATAACAATAACTAGAGTTCCAATGATTAGTAAAAATCTTGTAATCATTTACTATATTTAATTAATTTCAGGTTCATCTTCACAAAATCCGTTCAGGTCAGTATCTTTCAGAAGATACAGTGGTCCAGAAAGATTCTAGTGATGAGGATACTCCAGTGCCTGTTCAAGAAGATGAGTTTGACAAGTTATTGCAACAGCAGATTGAGCTTGCCAGATCGACACCAGCACCAAACTTGACTTTGAAACTTCCCCTTGAGGGTTTTAGCCCAACTAAAGACAATAGGTGTGTTATTTTATGTCTTCCTTTTTCGCTGTAACCATTTCCGGAGTAATAGTGATATTTGTAATCTACTATTGTTCCTTATTTTCTAGCATATAAATATTTAAAGAAATTTCATATACTATGTTTTTCAATTTCCCATATTTGCAGTTGCTTCGCTTGAATATTAATAAGAGAACCTGGATTTAGCTTTACAGAATATGTGCTTCTTTTTAAGACTTGCTCAATGTAGTTAATCTAGTAATTACTATTTCATATATTCTTTGTTCAGGTCAACATTAGTAATGGTGCCTAAAGCAACTTCATCACCATCAATAAGCCAGGAACAGAGGGAAAGAATGCTTAGAAATAGAAAATTGGCTGAAGAAAGAAGACTTGCTAGACTGAAGAATGCTGCTGGTAATATTATAAGTCATTCTGTGCCTCAATCAAAAGGTACTGAAACAGAAAATACGATGCAGAAAAATTCTGAAACAAATGTTAACAGAGGACAAAATAGGGTAATGGATAAAGATACAGATGAAATAGAAGTAGTAAGAAAACATAATCGATCAAATGTAATAGACAGTTCAGATGAAGAAACAGTTGTACAAACAAATGTATCTGTTGTAGTGGATGTCCACAAAGATATTGAACAAAACACCGAAAATAAAAATACTGTAGATTATGGTAAAATTGCATGTATAAGTTTACATGAAAAACCAACAGACATTGAAAGTACTGCAGTTATTAAAATTGGTTGCAATGATGAGGCTGTGAATGAATCAAACATAGATATAAATGATACTAATGAATTAGTAGTAGTAGTTGAAGACAATGATATACAGAATAATAATGAAAAAAATGTTATGTGTTGTGGAATTAGTAAGAATATTGAAGTAGAAAAAGCAGTGAATACTGGCATAGATGCAGGCGAAAATATTATTGATAATTCTGGTACATGTGAGGAATTAAGATATGATGATTCTGATATGCATATCGATATTAATGATAAAAGTACAGAAAACAAAAGTTTACAAAATGATAATGAATCACAATCTGGTACAATGCTCAGTGCGAGTGATGTAATAGAAGATAATTCCGATAAATTAAATGTGATTGAAAATTCAATAGTAACAACAAGTGATAGTACTAATATCGATAATTTCACAGAAGAACTTATAGATGATATTATGGATGTAGACTTTAGTGAAGATTTTTAAATCAATAAAGTTAAAAGTATGAAATCTATTAATATATACAAATACATCTTTAAAATTCAAAACAGAAACAACCTGTGTGGATTGTTTCATAGAAATACTTCATTCATTCATCAGCGTGTTATTTTGGTAACCCTCTGGGTAAGCTGTGTGAATAAAGGTTTTAATATTGCAACATTATTCGTTTTTTTATTTTTTTCGTCAGGAAAACTCAGGTCGAGTGCCTACCGCCACGGGGCCGACGATAGGTTTTGTAGGGCTCTAACCTACTAAAAACCTGACGGTGTTCCATCGCGATAGATAACTATTTGGCCATCATCAAGAATATGAGTACATGGTATTAAAAGGGTGATAAACAGTGTGAGGTACCACCATAGGTTGCTGACAGATGGGACCATTCAAATTTTACCTCTAAACTTATACAAACGAGATGAACGACGGCACGTTAATTAAAAAAAATGTCTTAAGGGTGTATATAAATAAACACAGAGTTACAATTCAAAATTTATTCATATGTGCCAACAAAAACAAATCTTATCACAGTACACAAATGATTGATTTTATAGCATGCTAATATCAATATAATGTAACTTAAATGTCTTACTACTTATAAAATGCAGATGATCTTTGTATTATTTTATTAAGTTTAAACTTCATGAGTGAATATTTGATATATCTAGAACTGATTGAATTGTATCATAACATAAATAAAAATATTTTTTTATATTGTTCATCCTATAAAATATGAATATAACATCCTATGAAATATGCTATATAAATCTAAGCAAATAATGGACTATTAATTTATAGATGGAAGTTCATTATTCAAATATTGGTTTAAGTTTCAATCCACCACTGGATAGAGATGACTGGATTCAAGTGGAAGAGATTCATTAAGAGGCTTTCAATATATCTTTTTTAAATAGTTAATACCACTTACATATATTTTTTTGAATTTTCACTATCTAGCATTAGATGTGTTGATTTAGAACGAGCGTATGAAGTATAGCGACAAGAGAATGTCTGTAAGAGAAATATTGCATAGAAAAAAACTATTTACATTAGAATATATATACACATCATACGTGTTACAATAATTATAATAAATTTTATACAATATCTCACATGTAACGGCAAAATTGAATGAATCGTGTATCTCTCGAAATACGAAATCACCTCAGTCAATGAAATTTTAACATGATTACGGGCTGTTCCTATTTCATCATTTCGAAAAATATCCATATTCAATACATTCGGGCAATTGGGACCGACTTAGTCGGAATGAGAAGAAACATCAAAATTTACTAATAATCAAGCGCTAAAATTTCTATCCTAACACTAATGTATAAATTATGTACAATTAATATTTGGTTTCATATATCAGTGCACAAAGTGCTTGTATACATAACCTCCTTTCAAAACATATCCTAGAATTATTAGCAGGTTTCTTTCATAAATGATCTAGAATTATAATCATAGTAATAATATTCTAGAATTGTTAACATGATTTATGCTATACTGGGCTAGAACTAGATTTTAAAATAGGCAAAAGTATATTTGGTACATACATATATGTATTTCATCTAAAGTTTAACTGTCAGTGTGTCCCAATAAAATCTTATTTAACAGTGTATATCAATTCGTTAACAACACATTGAGATAGTCACACAGTGGCAGTTTATCATTTTCCATGTATTTATCAGGTTTTGTCATATTTAGATTTGTTTTGTATAACAGCAAGCATTCTTCTTTATTTCCTCTCGCATCCCGCCCGTATCAACATGCATCATGCTTAATACAATGCTAAAACACTAAACATTTGAACTGTTTCTCATTACAGGCTAAGTTAAATTACAAGCAAATATGTTTATGCCATAGCATACAATTAGAACAATATTGTTAAATGTATCAAAAATGTCTATAGAAAATTTAAGTGATGTTGGTGGATTTAGTAGAAGTTTGGTAAGACTAAACTGTTTCATAAGACAGATTAGATGGTGCAGTCTATTTTTACTGGCGGCTCAAATAGTATAATACATAGTGACCACAAGTCTGTCAGTGGTTGTATAACCATGCCTTTAGAATTGGACTTGTGCCAATCATATTATATTATTGCTTTCCGGAAACCCTATTTTGATCCAGTTTCGACGCTTGAGTCATTAAGTCCCTATCTACCATATTTATAGAAATTTGTTTTTTTTTTTTGCAATATAAATCCTTGTTTTATAACCCAGTGTTACTCACAGCTATCCCTTAAATATTAACATCCCTTCTAACCAAAACCAAATCCGAATAGAATTAACACTTTCAATAAAGCATTAATGAATAAACCCAACATCTATAATAATTATGCATAATTTCATGAATTCACCAAGCCAATGGAAAATTTTAGGTAAACACAAAAATAATACTCAATAAATATTTTCACTGGCATCTGTTTTGCTACACATTAGTATCCGAAATACTTATATTATATTATGTTCATATCTACTGGACAAAGTAGATGTGTATAATAATGCAAAAATCTGATTTGAACTCCAGCTACACTTTTCCAAAGACGAGGTACAAAACCTGGCACCTGTTTATTTCAAGGGTTATAGTTAGGTACCTTATTTTGTAAGATGATATACATATAACTTGCCATAACGATGAAGAATGTTCAAAATGTTCAGAGGCGTGTGATGTTCGCCAATCAGCACTTGACGTATGTAGCATGCACTGGCCTAACTATTGGCACTCAGAGTGGTGCAGTATTTCCAATAGCAGGGGGGTGAATATTTAATGCTGAGATAATATGCTTGATGCTGAGGTGGATACAGTATATGCTTAGTGTAAGAGATCTTTGGTGGTTTTTTCCCAATGTAAATTACTTGACCTTAGCGAGTTCAACATCGAATTTTGTTACATATTTCATTTATTACATTCATACTATATATTTTACGTGTACACATTACATCATTATTTTGCTACTGTGCTTCCAAAACCCTTTTATTTCTTTACCCTTTACTTGTCTGGCAGGGAACACGACAAAATTACTTTTAACTTCATGTTCTAAGTAATAATTTTATTTTCTTTGGGAGCAATTAAGAGATCTCATACAAGACGACCAAAAGATTCACTAATGAAAACCGTCAGGATAAAGAATAGTTGCCCCTATGGTTCTTTGTTTAAGAGAAGAGGGAGACAGCATTATTGGTTTGTATCTGGTATAAGAGATGCGAAAAATGTCGTAAATACCATCCACGTGACCGCTAAGAACGAGGGGCTGCGGTTCTCCTCTGTTTGGTTGTTACGGGGCTCGGGGCGGTTGGGCGTTGGCGGCTGAGGTTGTTGCTGAGGGGGTTCCTGCTGCGGAGGGTGTTGCTGCTGCTGTTGGGGCGGTTGCTGCTGCGCAGCGCGATTAGGATTGGGATTTGGGTTCTCTTCGTTCAGAAACAGTTCACGGAAGAAGCCAATGTGGTGTCTGAAATAGAATGATTTATACATATAAATTTAGTTTTAAATTAACATAAAGTATGGTTGTTTCAAAGAATAATGTGAATAAACAAATTACAGATAGGCAACGCCCGTGATGATGATGACCAGCAGCAACCTCGCTGGACTGCCGTATAAGTAGATTAGGGAGACCAGAATACCGATTCTGGAGGCTGAGTAAATATGATCTAGCCAGTCGTGGTGGTGATCTTCGTCGTCAACATTGGCGGGGGCTTCCTGAGCTGGTGGGGCGGGTGGGGCGTCGGTTGCGGGGGGAGCAGGTGCTGGGTTAGCAGCGGTTGCTTGCCACCTAGAAAAGAGGATGTTTTTGATGTTTTTTTAACGTAATCGCAGCCAATCATGAAACCAAACAACCAACGTCATGCCACTGGTCATACAGTACATGTAGAGAGATGAATTTTTATACCTATTAATTAATAAGTTCTATTATTATGAATTTATACGATTCAAAAACTAACAGCAGTGTAATATAGCGAATATCGATATATACGTTAAATAATAAAGCAAAATCATTTGCAATTTGATTTACTGTTATGATCCGTCCTGACACTGCTATAATTATACTTTTTGGTCTTCCTCATTTTAATAACATAAAACGTGGTTCAATTCTTGACAGTTTTGCACTTGTATTATGATTATCTGGCTGACCGTACGTGACTGACTCGATAACACCTTATCTTGCCTGGCCATGATTACTCGTACGCTATGCTTGGTGTTAAATGTATAAAACGATTACATAGGAAACTGTAATATAAATGGTTACGAATGTGATAATTATATAGTAGGTGCTACAGTACACACACGCATGTTTCCATACGCACTTTTGCGTACGCATACACACAAACACATAAACATTGTACGCTCTGAGCAGTGCCGGCACTGCTGCTGTGACTGTGATTTGCCATTTAGACAATTATTCTGTTCTTTTCCTGTTTAAGCTGTAATATAGCCCATCTACGTGTATACTAGAAGAGACTATTTTAGTGCCCAAGTGGAAGGTTTTGATGAATCTTGAATAGAACGTGGACTGGACTTATGCGATCTAACAGTCCTATATCTGCGGTTCAGGTGTCTATTTTGATAATTTTAGTAACAAAATACTAAGTGACGCTAAGAGTCCTATACATAGTACCCTATTCGAGGTCAGCTGAACATGTCCATGGACGAAAGTGGCCACTTGTGACTGTTGCCTTTCCTTGCTGTGCTCTTCTAGTACAAAGAAGATATGGATTTGAACAGTTGCAGAATCCTTTCCTGCACATTCGCTTCTAACTACATTTTTAAGTCTTCTGTTTGATATTCGAACTTCCTCCATTTGATATTTGGTACCGGCTTAATTAACGTACGTTTTTCGGGATGGCCCGACTAGTTTCAGACCTGTACGAGGTCCGTACTTGAGTTAAGCCGCTACATCTATAATATTGTAGTGGGTATACACACTCACGAAACATTTAATAGCATACAATTACTTAGAAAAATCAGAAACTTACATATTAGCGTACTGCTGCATGTAACGCATATACGCCTGCTGCATCATGATCATGTGATTGGCGAGGGAGGCCTGGTCGTTTGGCACAGGAAGGTAGCCTTCTCCCATATTGTAGTTGGGGTACGGCGGGACCCGGCCATAGTTGTTGACAAACGACGTTAAATAGTTCTGCATTTCGACGGTATGATTTTGGTCATTCTGCCTCATTTCCGGCCTAGCCGCTGTTTCCGGTCTGGTGGCTGCTGGTTCGGTACTCTCACTCGTGTTGACATTCCGTTGTCTTAAACCGTCTTTAGACTCGACATCAGGTGGATTGGTCATAGTTTTGCTCGGCGCGCACACCAAGTGCATAGTATGACCAAGTTGGCTTTCATACGTTCTCAAAACGTCTTTCAGTACGGTGTTGTCGTCTAGCAACTGCCCGGAGTAAATAATTTTTTGTTCGTCTGTACGCTGTAAAGATATAAATGACTGTTTAGGAATAGTATTATAATATGTGCTAGCGAGATAAATTAGATTGAATGAAGATTTTATAGGTCTCAATGGTCATAACCTTATTGTTGTATTTTATTAGTTAAAATTTTTGACACCAATGTGGTACCTCTTCCCTACGGGGTATTCATAGTTTAAAGATCCCTAGTGGCTACGCCCGTGGCAATTATGAACGTGACGTATCGAGAACACATTTTTAAGATGAGGCGACATTAAAAACTAATTTGTGGCCGATTTTTATTAAGAGTTCAATATTACTTGTGTTTCATGAAGAGCTTCGCTGTTGAGTACAACAGATTATTTCATGCTGTTGTTTTCGTGAAAATGAAAAAATAGTAAATAGGCACATTTTTTATATAAAACGTGAATCACTATATTAAAGCGAATAATGATCGGATTGATGACGTATGGATTATAATGTTCATTCCGTTAATTAATTTATATTAGTGGTACAAATTGTGGAATTAGTATAACGAATATAATAACAATACCAATATAACTATTTCTTCTCCTATATTGTCGATTTAGGAAACTTAACCCATCTGACGTAATCCTCTTCACAAGGCCGTGATCTCACGATGACATCAAATTTAAAACAGGAAGTGATGGATTTAGTGAAGTGAGGCAAGGGGCGTGGACATCGTTCCGCCTGTTAGGCGTTCCGCATGCTACATGCAGCGAAATATTTTTAACGAACAAAATAACATCAGTCTTGGAAGTTAAGGAGTTCTGTATCATTGATTTGTTAGCAAATAGATATGACGTGTCTTTATTTCAATTCATTATTGAATTCGCTTAAATTTAAGTCGTTTTTTTACCAATTCAGATTATTGTGTTCCCTAAGTCACATTCGGAGAAAAATATGGTCATGATGAGTCTATGAGAAATAAAAAGACAAAAGTAAACATTTAATGCTTTATAACATGCTGTTGTAACTTAATGTTTATTTAAGGAAAATCCAATAGCATCAGTAGAAAGCGTCACAAACGTATAATATTAATTAAGAAATTTGACAGCGAATTTGATATTTCGCTTCTCCAGCTGTCGTTATGTCAGATCTCTTCTTTTTTGTTGTTACGATGTATGTAGATTTGTTTTGGGTTTAAAAATAAGTGTTCTAAAATATATATTTTAGATTTTTAAAACTAGACAATTCTAGTTTTGTTACGGAATCGATCAATCGTATACATTTTAATTATACTAAATCATTCGTCATGGTTGTATGCGGAATTGTTTTTGCGCGAAACCATAGCCCGTTTGTCAATTAAAATACGAAAATGATCGTCACTTTTGTGAGAGTACAATAAAGATTTGTGTTGTTATACCATAAAACAAGTAGATAAGCCTAATTAATTTTTGCATTATTGATAGGTGGCGTTGTCAACAATTTCAAGTGAGTTTTAAATTACGATATCGAAGTTTGAACTTTGAAGTACTGAAAGTCCATGTCATATTGTAAACAAACTAATACCCAATATATAAGTTCTTACGCGTATTTTGAGATAAATGAAACACATTCACAATGATAAATATAAAATAATACAACACAATGGTAGTTACGAAACAACCAGCGGCATATGTACTGAGCTTAATTCTACACTGCGTACCTAATCTCTGTTTTCATTGCTATTTGTACTAACAAATAAATTGGTTGTTAACAGTGCACACAGAAGTCATTAAATATAATTATTTTTTTAATTAAAATTTTAAATATGAATTCCTTACTTTCGATGTACGAGTGTATTATTCTTGTTTGTTGTAATATATTCATCTTTCGTTTTATTGTTTTCAATGAACGGGTCCTGCTTTTTGTTTGATAACGTGACAGACAGTGTTATATTCGCTTTTAAATGCTAATAAGCATATTCAGATGTTCATACGGCTACATATTCAGACTGTAAAGAATAGTTATAACAATATGGAATAACACATAACGGATAAAGAAATATCGAGAACATTCAGAACAGTTAACAGTAATAAGGATTCGATAAGCTCATTACGAGTTCTTTTACGCAGGTTATATCTGGTGCTACAAACAAATTACAATTTCAATAACAATGTGATAAAGATGAAAGTCACTTAATGTTTGCTCAGGTGTCTTTTACGTTCAAGATTGATAACTGTTTAAATTATTATACCTAACATTGTTTATTCCACTGATAAATTAGTATATTACAGTAATCGAATATTGAGCACAAAATTTACGTCATTTTAAAGAAAACAAGACAATTTCTTTCAAATTCTACTTGTTTTCATCACTTGTACCAAGTAATGGTGTCATTTTAATTTGTTAGGAGTTTATATCTTACTAGCGGACCCGGCAGACTTCGTCCTGCCCGGAAAAGCAG
>DWEE01001462.1:0-13289 GCA_018245755.1 Parelbella macleannani
TTATCTGTGCCCGGCGTATGGCAATAGGCTCACCACCTATTCCATGGGACTTAAACGAAACGGGTGAAATGTGGTGGTGTATTGCACTCGTCCACCAACAACTTCGGAGATTACAGGCGTGATGTTACTATTAATTTATTACTACTAAATTTCAATTTAACTATTGCACTGTTATACAAATATACATGTTAATGCATATTGAGAAATGCTCGGCCTTGCAAAAGCGTGATAAAATCTACAGCCACTGTTCGTCCAATAACTAACGGTGCGGTTTTGTAGCTTCTATATATGTCTATCGTAGTTGCGCATTAATATCATGAAGGCTGTTAACAAACAAATCGCCCAGCCAGCGCATTCAATGATAGCCGTTGCGTCATAAACGCCGCGATGACCCTTTTCGTGTCGCTTCCTGCTCCACCACGAGACATGTCAATGAAACGAGCGGTAACCTCAGCGGCATACCAGTGTCGAAATGTCAAAACTTTTGTTTATCACGTTATAGGAATAGCTGTTGATGTCATGTATCCTCGTTCAGTGTAAAGGTCGGGAAGGTAGTCAAATAACGTGCTCATGACTTTTCCCCAACGGTAACTTTGACAATGTAAATTTATTATTATGTATGTATTGCCGATAATTGTCAACTGTGTGTCAGCGGCAAAATGCGATGATGTTTCCATTGAGACGATAGTATTGCCAGCTAAACAACTGAACTTGACTAGAATCAAGAGTCAGGGATGAATATTTTGCCTCTACCTATATTAAAGGACACTGAAATGGGTGTGTTAGTTCTATGCGAACAAAGAATCACATGACGTTGGGGGTTATTTCATTCACGTCTAATTGGTCGTACAGTTAACACGTGGTAGCAACGTTATGAGGTCGTAATACAATTACCTAACACAGCTATCCTAACAATACCTGCAGACTTAAAGTACCATTAAGTTCCATCATCTCCTTTAATTCATTTGAAATCTACGTCTGTATATTCATAATTAGGCAATTTCTAGTTGGTTTCTAAATAGATAGCGTGTGGCGCACTCTCGTTACTTGACACAACGAGTTCCTGCACGGACAACGTGTCCAGCTTTTCGAACACTTCCGACCTTGATGTCGTCTCTCTTGATTAAAATTGTTTTGTTACCTACCTACTTTTTTGTTTCACTAAAAAACCAGACTAGCGATTAGGGTTATTATGTAGAGCATAGAGGAGTCATTGTATTACGGACGCTAAATGCTGTGTTGATTCAATGTATGTATGGTGGTAGGCAGAAATGACAAAATAATGTTGGGTTGCAGTTTAGGCTATTAGATTTCTTTGTTGTATTGAGGTTGTAACTTTAGGTTACGGATGCTAAAGGGACTATATTCGTATTGACTGACAAATATACCAAGACATACGTTGTAGCTCGAAACGAGGCAAAAGCAGACAGGACTGCAAGGTTAGAGATACTTGGCATTCCGTGTCCTCCGCCTACTCCGTAAGGGACTTGGCGTAAATATATGTATAAACGTAAACGTTGTAACAAAGATAACAAGGGTAACAATTTGTCAGTGTATACGAACAAGAAGTTACGAAGTTTAGAAACAAATTTTATGGGCTTCGTTGACAACATCAGGCGGAATAGAAATAGACGCAACAAAAGCGTGTCCAAACTTCACAGAAGGCCAGAGCACTCCCTCGACCTTGGTGTCATTCTCCTTTCTTTGGAACATTGTTAGAATACTGTGAGCGATTGTCGGTGAGTCATTTGTAAGTAATGAGACGAGAAAAATATTTAACGCGATTTGAAATGCGAGAAGCCGAGGTCGTTCAACTACGACAGCACACGTTAATTAAAATCTATTTATTAGTACGATAATTAATTGGTATATTTTCTAAACTAAATATTGTCCGCTTTATAACAATGGTTTCACGCCCTATTTTATAGTGGGACGTATAAGGAAAGTGTTAAAACGTGGCAGAGTACCACACTCCTTCTATCTACCTCTTCGTGGATTACAGGCATGATGTTATGTTTAATATATCTATTCGATCTTGCTAAGGCGCAGCTAACGTCTTTACGAAATATTGAAAGTACGTATATGTATAATAAAATAATAATAGGTCGATATCAGATCAATGTCATCTCAATTTAACGTTATCTGTACCAATTGAGATCAGCAATTGGTCCAATATACCAATTTCCAGTTTCCTTAGCGACGAAGGCCGCGAGGCGATTTTAGATGCCAATTGCAAGGTTACTTGTGTGATAACCCCTGGTATATTATACAACAATATTAATGTATAATGTAATGATTATTCTGATCGGTCTGATTCGCAACTTCCACGGTTGATTCAATAACTGTGGTAGTTGGAAATTTATAAGTGACGCGATAGCGAGATAAATTATCTTAGTCATTCTATTTTTGTAATAAGAGATACATCACCGTTATACTTTTCCTCGTTAAAACCGAATTTTGAAATTTGCACCCACAGATACACAATATGTTAACAGTTTAAAAGAAACATTCCAAAATTGCATTTTATTAACAAATTAAAACTGAACCCTTAGCACAAAACATGCTTTTTACCTAGGTTTTTAAGCCTAGCTAAAAGACAGAGGTTTATTTAACAGTAAGGGGTCATTATTGCTTATGATCAATTACAACATTCATAGAGTCACCAACGCTGCTGGCTTTGGAGGAGAGCTCTTACTGCATCCTTTGCGAAGAATATAAATAACTACACTACCCAAAAGAGAAGTAACTATTAAATGCGAACTTCGAAACTTGAACACAGAAAAAAATTACTCATATTAGTATCTTATGTGAAATGAGGGTTAATAATTCATTTAGAATTGGCCTTATAAAAGGCCACCATTAAAACAATTT
Source organism: Parelbella macleannani (assembly GCA_018245755.1). Lineage (NCBI taxonomy): Eukaryota > Metazoa > Arthropoda > Insecta > Lepidoptera > Hesperiidae > Parelbella > Parelbella macleannani. The sequence goes on from DWEE01001462.1 coordinate 2,872, forward strand.
TAATAATATTAATGTACAATATGGCGATAAAATTCAATAGCTTTAGCATTAGTAGTTATTACTAATTAAATGCATACGATTACACGCTTATTAACCGACCGGCTGGTGGCACGAGCGGCCAATTAATTGATTAGTCGATTACGAGTTAACCGGCGCGGCGCGGCGGTGCGTTGTCGCGGCCCGCCGACCGCCACTGTCCCTCAAAGCCGTAACCCGGTGGCACAGTTGCGAGCCCTTGCGTCCACTGCACATCCATCCAATATCGCTTCGCTTATAGCAAAAATTATAATACCACCAATAAATGTTATTAAAACGAAAATACGATAAATCAACGCGGCATTGAAAACACAAATTAATTGAACGCACACAGAACGTTCTAAAACGCTTTAATGAGACAGCTAATCGATTGGACTATTAGCGAGCGGCGAGTCAGCGTCGTGCGGTGTTGCACAGTGTCGCCACCAGCCGCCCTTCGCCGGCAACCGGCCACAATGCGGTCACCCGCTGGCCCGGTTGCACAGTTGTGAGTTCTCGTCGTCTGGTATCGCCAATCGCTATATTTGCACTTAACGAGTACATCTAACAGAACGTAACATACTTAGGGGCGTTTTGGTTCTGAAATGGTCCATGTGATGGATGGGAATGGAAAGCCTAAGAACGATAAATTGATGCGAGGGCAACAGTGCCTTCATAAAAAGAAGAACTTGCGACCTTGACATTCCTTACTATAAATCGTTTTTAAAACTTCATCATCAGCCCTCTCGTCTACTGCTGGACATAGGCACGCTATTGAGCTCGACCTTTAGCTCTTCGCATTTAACCGCTGCCAGCCACTTTGCGTATACCGTCACTTCACCTAGCTGGAACATGCCTAACAGAAAATTTAAAATTCTGTGAAAGTCCTAATTAAATACTGCCAACTACTAAACTTACTTTACGCATGACTCAAAAGACATTCGATGCGAAATTACTGAAACCAATCAAGCAAATTAATTCAATCATCATCAACCCTTTTATCATTCCACTGTTGGACACGAGACTCTTCTCAGAAACAAACGTAAGACAAAATACTGGTTTGCCCATTCAAAGGATACCATAAAAAGCACATGGAACCTTAATTAACATTCATACGGTCGGTATTGGCATTGCAGCGAAACACCACCTTCACCAATTAGCCGTGATGGATGCGCCGAAGTATGTAGGCGCTAGGTACGAACATACATACGAGTATATAAACAATCGAGAGACTAAGCGGTGCGTAAATAATTTTGCAACCAGCCGTCAGTCAGGCCAGGGTTGCCATATACTGAAGAAAATCAAACGTAATATAATGTGCCATATTATGGATACCAGTCGTGATTCATCATACCAATGACTCCAATACTTAAGACTGAAGTTACGTAAAAAAAAATTTTAAAGAAAAAAAAGTACCAATCAAGTTACGGTCTGTTAACGAAAACACCGCCACTTAGTAACTAACATACGTCAAGGAAAGGAAAATAAAACAAACGGAAAACAAAAGAAACAATCAATAAACAAAGAGAAATTATTAATAGTCCAATCGGACAAATATCAAGTACCTATCTACATTCAAATTTGTATTTCAAGATTGGAATTTTTAAAGTGTAATTTCGAATTTAGTTCTATAACGATCGGTATCCCTAGATAAGGTATGCCGGTCACAGCGAAATATGTCTTCAACTTTAAATTAATACATGCCACGGGGCCACGACTCTCTCTTATGTAACGCGGCCGGCTAGCGCACTCTATGGCGCGCCGGGCTCGACACACATTCGGAATAAAAACGTAAGAAATGCGGGAAGTTTCTAGTTGCTTCGATGCACTAGCGGCTTTATCGCTTCTAGGTACCCAAGTAACTCGCATTCGGTAACCACGCGTCTGTTTATTTAAGGACTTTGCTTCTACATGGGTAAGTAACTCGTATATTCGATACGGTCACCAAACGTCAGTTTATTTATGGACTATCTGGTTTGTTAGTTACCCAACGTAACGAATTGGAATGAAGGTAAGGAATATATGTATATAAATCCGGTCGCATACATAAGTAGTGTTGTAATATCTTTCACAAGTTCATCCATACTGTATCACTTAGTTTGTTAACGGCGCTTGTCCACACGATTATTTCATTCGAAGGGATCGTGGATTGAAAATAAGGCGGTTAGTAGTCCTAATTAAATGGTATTTACCCTGTTTAGGGTCCCACTTTTAGGCACAGGTTTTTCTTTCAGAATTAGAAAGCTAGTATGATCTATCATGCTAGTCAAGCGCGTGTTGTCAGATTTGGTTTGCCAGTCCTACAGAATAAGCTGAAATATTTAGTCGGAATAGACAAGAACTAAATGCCACGTCAATGTCTTTAGTATAAAGCACCAGAACGCCAAACTGGAATATAAGTTCCCAGAAAAATGCAAAGGAACATAAAACTACGATAAGGACTGGTCCTCTTCTCCGCCGACCTTTACATACGTGATATTTAGTCACTTCTCATGGAGATTAGAGGCGACTTTATTTAATAACACAACCTGTTTTTAAATTTCTAAAATACCTTATTATGATACCTACTAGTAACATCGCTAACCTATATCAAAATCGAACAGGACTTAATTATGCTCAATATATTCGGAGCAGATAAAACGTGATTTAATGTTATTTTCCTAAGTGGCAATAAATTATACCCGTGGCCTTTGTAAAGTACGAGTTTTATAAATGGATGATATTTTTTATCGCACTTATATTTCGGTGTTTTGTTACAAATTGTAATAAATTATGGAATATACTTGTTACAAATTATAAAAAGAATTATGGGCGTGGCCCTTGTTGAGTACACGTTGTATAATCGAAATGATATTTTTTGTCACGTGTACACACTCGTAATGTCCGATGACGCGCGAAGTCAAGACCATACATATCACATTCGATAATAGCACGACGGGTCAAATAATAGCCATCCGAATATGTGTGGCATCATCCTTACGTAATACAAAACGGGAGACCAGAAACAGATATATTGATGAAGGTGGCGGTGACATAATGGTAATGGAGTTTATTCAGGTAACAAATGTAGGAGCATAAATATTTCCCATGCCGACTACTTTATATTTATAAAATCAGGTTTTTATCTATTCTATTGGCACTTTACTGATTACTATTTCTGGAAGTAAAAAACAACTATAAAAACTAGTTCTACTTAATAAATTATCTTGTATTGTATTTAAGATAATCTTAAAAAGTGGCGAACGTATAGATCCATACATGCATACATACATACACTTATATTTACATACCTAAATATGTAACATACATAGACGCACGCTCGCACAACGTTGATGTACTATAAAAATATGTGTAAGATCTTACAGACTGTAAAATCTTACAGACTCAACAGTTTGTTATGGGTTAACGCAGAAGCGATATCGGTAGCGGCAGCGAGGATCGAAACGCGCGCGTTCCTATAAACAGAGCGATAACAGCGCGATGCGAATCGCGCGCCAGATCGATACGCGTGTTACGGTAGAACCATCATACCGCTCATTTGCAAAAAGACGATAATGAAAAAAAAAACGATACTTTTCACAAAATGGATTTGAAAATTTTAAATCATGATTATTCAATGACTTATTCAATCTATTATAACAGTCACAGGGTAGTTCTAAATTTAAACTTTCCCGTTTTCAGAGGGCAGTTTTCTGAAATATGCAGTTTTTGACCTATTCTATTATAGTCTTCTCGTAAATGAGCCATATATAGTAAGTACACAATACAGTACTTTACGCGACGGGTATTTGGCATGTTGGCACAACCCAATTGATTTTAACGACAAGCACTTTAAACGGAACAAAACAGTCGGCAAAATAAACAAACGCTTTTGATTGGTCACGGTGAAAGTTAAGTGATTTTATGCGTCAAAGTAGATTTCATTATTATTTAGGATGAACACAATAACAGCAAGACAATATAGACAAAAAAGTTGTTACAAGGAGTAAACGCTAAAAACCAAAAATGATGCATTTCCTATAAATGATTAATCAGTAATTCCTGTACAGATCGGATAATTTTGAAAATGACCATCGAGATAAAATATTGATTGTAATTTTATTCGGGACACAACATGACAATGATCGATTTACAAACGATGAGAGCACATGAATATTTAACTGTGACTACATCGAAAGCCGAAGCAATATTGACAGCGGTAATCCAATATGTTGAACTTGACAAAGAGAATGAGGTTGAAACGAATCGCTAAGACTTTGTTAATAGTTTGATTAAAGTTAATCCTGAAGAATTTGTGTTGTTTACGATAGAAATTTATACAGACGATAGAATCATTCACAAGTGCCACAAGTCCGTAATCCCTTCAAGGGTCTTGTATCAGTGAATGTGTGTGGTAATAAAGATAATAATAATACTCTCAACACCTCAAAGTCATTTGCGATCATTACTGATAAAATCTTGCGACCACTTTACGGAACATGGGCGTCTAATCCCAGTCGAGAACGATCCTGTGCTATGGTAACCAGAGAGCTGATAAACTATGCACTACTGATAGGACAACTTATAATAGGTAATGACAGATACCACCTTACAACACGGCATAAAACGCACAGCTGTGTGCTAATTACAGAAATAATTGTGCCGAATTTTGCAGTTAAATTCGTTATAAACTGTACGAACTGACTAGCAAAATTAGATCGAATATATCTAAAATTTAAAATTTAAATTTAGAAGACGATACAGTGATAATGGTAGATTATTTATAAATAACAAGTATATAAATATTGTAGGGAAGCTCTATGTTCTTTTAATGCCCACTTGCCAAAGAGAAATAATCTTAAGATTGGTTATCTCTGTTTTTAAGGTTAGCTTGCACGATAACAAAAGGTAATCTTAAGATTGCCATCACAGTTACCTTCAATGAATTCATAATCTCGTATGAAGCGAGAACAGTAAATATTATTCGGAATTTGAATACAGTACAGGCTGTAATAGTTTCGTAAGGATTAGCATATAAAATATGCAGACGCTAAATGCAATTGAAACAAATGAACACAAGTTTTTAAGAGGTCTAAAGTTTTTTGAACACAAGTTTTTAAGAGGTCTAAAGTTACAGTGCTTGTAAAATTTAATCAAAATCGCCAAATTGACTCAATTAAGCTAACGATAGAGATAGAATAACAACAGGTTCCAAGCGAGATGTCTATCGAATTACAGTTTTCATTGACAAAAGCAAATTCCAAAGCTATATTTATTTCTACACAGACAATAGTTATTGTAACTGTTTCAAATCACTGATATAGCAATTGAGTTTTAGTCAGGAATAAAAGAGATTCAGAGGAAATACCAGATAAAGAACAATTTAGGAAAATATGATTTATGTTTTGGTGAGAATTAAATTTTTGATGCATAGCAAAAAAAATACCGAAAGCATATACAAGTTCCCTTTTAAAATGTTTTCGATTTAATTGGGTCATTATGGCTAGATTATCAGGTTGGTCTCGCGAACACGTAGATTGATGGGCACTCCCGTGAAAGCTAGGTTACAGACGAACTAGAATGTTTAACAATGTTGCAAAATCGCTGCAAAACCGACCGTCATACATATCGAACATTTAAGACGAGAGATACGAAGACCGATTCAAGTTAAATGCTTTTAATTAAATGTGATGGTTAGGCCTGTTTTACAAGATTCGGCTGAGATTATTTGTTGCTTCTACTCAGTTTGCTGTTACACACGCTAGTAAGAACTGTTTTACCAACGTTAAATAGTGGGGTTCGCTTTGTGTTTAGACATGATGCTTTGTGACTTTCACCATATGTGACTGACTGATCTCGAATAGATTTTAGGTCGAACTTAAATTTCTAGTCTGCAAAACCAGTGTGCATATATGGAAGTGAGTAAAGAACATGAAACAAGCACGGCAGATCTCCAAGGATGGAGTTATTTAACACTCGGTGCTCCTTGTCTACTCCGTAAGGAACCTAGCGTAATAATAATAATAATTATTATATTTTCAAACGAGAATTTATGTGAAATTCTGGAAACTTCTCACTCAGTATATTCATATATTTCGCGTTGTATTATTTATACACTATAGTTAGTGGCACACAGTGTTGTTGAAAGGACGAACACAGGAGAGGGTAGACGTGCCGAAGTGCATGTCACGGGGCAAAACATTTGCATATCCTTTACATGTGACACACAAATGTAACATGTTATGGTTCATACTTAGCAGTGTAAAGTATATTACCGTTTCTTATATAACATATGTATGTTGTCGCATTTTGAAGATAAGACAGCTTTTGTAATCCATTACCTGTAAAAGAAAACAGTTTCAATTAGACTTTTCGTACTGAAAAAAACTAGTTCAATATAATAAACACATGAAAAAAGAAATCAGATACTAGCTGGTTTATTGAGCCTACGTCCAAGAACAAACATTAATAATAAATCGAAGCAACAATCTCCGGTTTAGCAATCACTTTTCACTATAAACTGAACCAACAGAGGCTAGTCGAGTGATGTTTACAAAACAATGACCATTAATAGAGCTATTAGCTATTCTGTTTCCAGTTCCTGCTCTATCGTGTGTTATCTTAATATTATTGTATGAAATAATAACAAGCACATACATAATTATGTTTATACGTCACAACGTACGCTTTGCGTCTTGTTACGAAACTATTCTAAACACCTGAAGGTAGAGAGATAACAAGGAGTGGATCTAAAAACGATCTGAGATCGATTTGCTTTTAAGCCATTTCTAAACATCCTTGCTTATTGTTTTCATTTTATTGTTATTTTAATATACAATCACGCTAGGTTTCCTACGTGGTAGGCAGAGAGTAGCGCGTGTTAAATATCTCTAAACCTTGCAGAAATGACATGCTTCTCTTTTCATACACACGGGTCGATTTCAGAATTTCGAGTTCTTTCACATTGTAATCGAAGTTAGAATCTCTGTCACAACAATGTTACGTACATTACCAAGGGACGTTTGCACGCACATATTGACGGAAGCGCGCGCGGTACCTTTTCCATTACGTTCAGTAGGTCTCGCCAGCCACATTTGAGTGTCTAAATACCACGTTGAGAAGCTACACCGCCTTATAATCTTTCATAATTCGCGTAATCATCGAGTAATTCCATTTCCCGCACGCAACGCGGCGCGGACTCGAGTGATGTTACGTCATCGGCAACGCGCCGTGCAACGTTTCGTGCAATCCCGATGATTATGGATCCAATGTTCGGAGAAGTATTGGAAATTAGACCATAGATTAAAAAATATATAAACTTCTTTTATTAAAAGCACTGCCACCGACTCGACCAACTGAGTTATCAAGATATGGGGTTTTTAAATTGAAAACTCAAATCAATTAGTTAAGTACAAATTCTCACATAGGCTTAAACAATAAACTACTTTCATTCAATATCTAACATACAATAATAAAAATTAGGGTCATAAGGCGCTCTCATCCAGTGGTTAATACCCGATTCGGTGTTTAAATTGAAAGCTAGATTGGAATGCACCCAAATAGTAGAACATGATGTCATGTCAATAGAACAGTGCATTCCAATTGCTGCCTACACACAATACGTGTCATCTTGGGACCGCGTCTCGTGACCGCTGCGTTAAGACTTTAATGACCTGTCACGTGACCGGAGATGCGTAGTCCCTGGTCTGCGCACGTCAGCAGAATACAATTGTATGACACATATATGGTTGAGAAATGTTAGATGTATTATTATTGTAATCGCGGCAGGTCTCGTACGGAATAGGCACAAAGGACCGAGTGCCAATTTACTCTAGGCTTGACTGCATCGAGTGCTTACTGTATAAAATGCTAAATTTGTAAAAACGCCATAGTCCCGCAAGTATAGTGGTTACTAGCCGGTAAAAAGCCTTTCGTTGCTAGCCAGCGGAATGTAGATACCTAGGTAATTATTTTCTCCTTTATATAAAATATTGCTTTTTATTTTATTTCCATAGCAATTAAAAATATTTTAAAAGATGTACAATTTATAAATTTCTCATCTCTCATCACCCGCTCAGAGAGCTGCTTTCTCAACTAATTAGAATTTTGTTACTAAAAGCCGAAATAGGACGGTGAAAACCTTTTGGAAAAAATTCTCTTCTAGTACCTTCCCTTCGTAGTATCAATTCAGATTGTACATTTTATCTCCAATAAAAAATATTACAACACAGAAATTTGAAAAATATATTTTCGCATTCATATTATTCAATGACTTCATTTTAAAAATAACCAACTTAAACATTTCCCGTTCATTGCCGTGGCCAGGCAATAGTTTCATACTCTACTCCATGTTGGCCCGTATAACATTACTGGTGAATCGTTACGTGTACTACACTCTTCTGCCTACCTCTTCGAGTATATACAGCCGTGATGTTATTTTATGTCAATTTATAGCTATTGGTTTAATAGCAAAAAAAACCATGTCAAAGTTCGTTTTTAATGTTATTTTATTCACAATTGTAGAATAAATATTCAAAACAAATATTTACATATACCTACGTCACATGGAATTGTATGATTTCTGAATACTATTTTATTCACTTCAGCTATAAAATATATCATGACGTGACATCATTTTCTTCTACTTGGGTGCATTCCAATATAGCTTTCAATTTAAACGTCGAATCTGGTATTACCCATTGGATGAGAACACCTTATGACCCCACATGTTTATTATTCTACAAGTTGAAATATCAACCAGTCTACTATTGTAAATAGCCCATATGGACATGAAGTAAACTTCAGTTTTACGTGATAAAACTATTTTATTATGTTAAGAGAATACTAAACCATTAAAGGCCATTACAATGGCGTTGCCGCCCATGAACATGTTTGCCGCTGACTTCGAATAGGACTAATTGCCAATTAGCAGTTTGTATCAAATAGTTAATAAGACTATTAGTTACAATCGGCAAAAGGATTGCAGAAATAAGCAAATAAACATCTTGAGACATTTCCCCGTACGACCATCTTATTCCAAACCAAGTGGAATGGAATATTACCAATAATAAGTAATTCAAACTGTTATATTTTACGAGAAGACATTCCCTATTCCATTCTAATCTCTATTTTTAAGTGCATAAAATTGTAACTCGTATGAACACTCGCATCATTGCACAACAATGTCTATAAATACCTATTCCTTCGACAGTCTTGACCATTATTAGTCGAACCTTTGTTGAGGCAGGTCAGTTCTGTTAAGCTAATAAAATCGTTGACGATCACACTTTGTTCTCAACGATTAGCTGTGCTGTGTGTAGGACGCTGGTGTTACTGTACATCTTTTTTATACGACTTTGGCAAACGTAGACCGTTCACAATAAACAATATTCATATTGTCAAAGAAAAGCAAGGAATCTTTCCAATAATCTGACATTAATGGAACTAACGTTGCCCATATATAGACCATTTAGTAGATCTCATTTTCTTTCTTCTTCGTTCTTTCTGCTGCATTCTAGATTCTACGATTACAATCTAGAACTTTTCCGATGTAAGAACAGTAGTAAGTTCTATTAAGTAACTTCCGGAACCAGCATACATAGGTACACAAAACATGCTGTGCATGCAACCATACAGTATAGGTACACGGTAGCGTTAAACTTATCCACTGATCATCAGAATCACCTTTAGGCCACTACTTATGAACAAAGAACTCCTCTCAGAGTCAATCATAAGCACAAAGCATGAGGTCCGCCATGCTGGTCAAGTTGTGATTGGTAAACACATCAGTTATTCGTCTCTTAACTCTATAACCGATAGCACTCGTTGTGCAGTATAAATATTATTATCACACATTGTATCATCACTCCAGGTTCCTTATAGGGTAGGCAGAGAGCATGGAGTTCCAAACAGCATTATTGCCCTCTTTATACATGGACGCAAGTTTCGGAGACTAAGAGTTTAGTATAAATATATGCTATATTTTTTACTATTATCATCAACAATTAAACTATTGTACATCCTAACAATATAACGATGCCAACCGAAACCTTAAATTAACAGAATTTAGAGCACATTCGAGCCCTTATCAGCCGCCCCTCGAGTTTTAGATAACGGTGACGTTGCAAGTGCATACTACCCTTTCGCAACGGAATTCAGAGCATAAGATAAGGCAATACGTATCTACTCAGTCAAGGTAACGTGACACAATTTGTAGAGGTGACGACCGGGCTAATTATAAGCGAACGCTGAATATCCTTAAGAAAATTAGCCATTAAACAGACGCGTATAAATAACATATACGTAAAAATTACATAACGATAATAGCCCGAAGAATGTAGTATACTTCCATTTTACACCCTTTATGTTATACGGGCCATGAAATAGAGGATGAGCCTATTGCCATACACCGGGCGCAAATCCAG
>DWEE01001463.1:0-13289 GCA_018245755.1 Parelbella macleannani
TATGAAATATTATTATTACAAACAATAGGTACTTATGTTACAGCTTACAAGTGGCGCGGAGAAATATTCAATTTATTAATTGTTGATGATTTAAGATTAACAAAAGAACCATAACTTTAATAAAAAGGAAACAGTAGGGAACTAAAATATATCTGCTTACCTCTTCTCAGATTAAAGGCGTGGTGTTAATTTTTTTATATTATAAGTATTAATAAAAGTAGGTAAAAGGAAGTGGATCAGCGTAGCTGGTACGGGATAGTTTTGTTTTTCAGTCGCTCACATCTTATAGAGTTTTATATGGATGTCTTAGACAGGAGTCAGAGAGAAGTAGAGTACTCAATATGAGTGTATACAATATGTCGCTCATTTGCGACTAGAGTGTAATATGTCAAAAACACTCTTTCAGAAAACAGTTCAGAAAGTTTGAAAACATAATTATTCCATGACTATAATAATGTTATATGATTTATAGACTAATCTATGATACATAAATATTATAATAATCATAGAATAATTATGATTTAACAGTTCCTGAACTGTTTTCTAGAAGATAGTGTTTTTGACATATTACACTCGCAGTCGCAAATGAGCGATGTAATAATTTTAACATAGTCAACTAAAATAAACGTTGGCACCTTTTTATTGTGTCCTTTGTCATTTGCATGTAAAAAACCAGCTGATGAATAACTATAGTTGACATTTAAGATAATCCATCAGAGGCTGGGTGCTTTTATTTTATCTTGGCCACATTCCTCAAGGTCATGCCTGTTAATATCAAGTTGAATTGAAACAATCAGTCTAACCAGAGCCAGTTCGTCCACAGAGCAGAGTTTCACAGCTTTTATTCTAAGTACTCAAGTCGTTAGACCCAACAGGTATCAAAACAGGATATACCCAATTACCATAGCAAAATCAATTACAGCCCGCTATCGATCTGTTCGGTACGAATTAATTAACATTCATGTTTTTTCTTGATCGTATGTGCTTACAATGTAACATTTGTTATGTCGATGGTACTCGTATATCTATGGACATAAAGGCTGGGGACAAAAACGGGGTATTAATTAAAATGTCGCGGTAGAATCGGGCGGGTCGTTACAGACGCTAACAAAAGGTCTCTGTTTCAATTTGTGGAGACGACTACTAGTACATACATTATGTCGTGAGCCGAGCGCCCGCAGTTAATCCTTACCCTCCGCTGGCCACTATATTGGGAGATAGCCGCCGACCGCCGCGATGAAGAACAAAGACATTGCGAGCTAGTGAAATCAAGTGCGTTAATAGGTCTCTTCGAACAGTATAATCGAAGTATAAAAATGTTACATACTATCACGCCAGGTTCCACACGGGGTATGCAGAGGTAGAGTGCCTAAAATCTCTATCCTTACCGAACTGATGTGTTTCTGCATTCACTATTAATTGTCATTCCGTGCCTTCTGCCTAACCCATAAGGGACCTGGCGTGATGATTTTTACATATCAAATGTATCATTCCTATGTATCATAGCTATCATATGTATCATATGTATCATATATGTACATATATGTATCATGTACATATATCATAGTTAAAAAATATATCTTATTATAAGACGCTACACTCTAACTACATCACATGTCAATATACTTAAATGTCGCCGACAATCGTATCCAAGTGTTTCAAATGCTCCGAATTTCTATTATTCTCTTTCTTTACTTTTTCGACCGTGTTCAACAATTTGATGTGGTAAATTGTATACCCCTTTTTCGTTTCATCTTGTAATGGGTATATATATCTCTATTTATGTACGTTAAACAATGCAAATGTTGTTGGATGTAGGTGCCGAAGGAGACCAAGGCTCACTTATTTCGACCAAATAGGACGTGTTCTGACTGACGGGGGAGTTAGAAGTCACCGGAACCGGCGTGTATGTGTGAAGAGATTGATAGATATGGAAGAAGACTCCATGCTCTCTGCCTACCCCGTAAGGGACCAGGCGTGAAATTATGTATGAATGTATTTACGTTATCTCATTATTTGTGGATAATATCACGGATAAATCTTATTCCTGTAGAACAAAAGATTCCTGATTAAAATGTTTGCACAGAAATTTCCTGCATCTAAATAATAAGCTTAAGTAAAATAAGGATTTTAAATACCTATTCCGATTTCAGCTTTCCACTTTGAGCCCTACAATCAAATTCCTGGATCGCAGTTCTAATTTAGGTATATGTATTTCAAATTACGTTTATTCGTAGAATTAAAATAATATTATTAGAATCCTACATGAAAAAAAAGTAACATCACGCCTGTAGTCCCCGTACAGGTAGACATAAAAGTCTAATACAGTGCGAGAAGTTTTTAAATATGTTCTTGAATTCGTGTAAAGTCTGCCACTTCGCACTGGGTCAGCGTGGCAGAAGACGGCGTCGACACTTCTCGATTTGAGAGCAAGACATCACAATCAGTGGGACGTTAAAAGCGTTGCTGATAACGAATGAAATTTGTATACATATATATACCTACATGTGTATTTATGTATGTATTACACAAAATTAATGTAAAATTAATAATAATGATTAATTTTAAAAGATTTTCACATTCCACCTTAAATATTATAAATTATTATCGAAATAGATCATAATACCGCAACTCAATTTTAATGAACGCTAGTAGAATACTTAATGAAGGGCGTCGTTGCCCTTTTATTACTGTAATAATAACTACTGTTATTTTAACGAAAAAGCTAGATGCTAGAATTTCGGAGATGTGTAAAGTGATATTATAATAAATTTTAGTAGGCTTATTCAAATTAGACAAGAATAACGGCGCGCGGCTCGGATGTTGCGATTTACGTGGAGGCAGTGTTTACAGAGCCTGTGTCAGAGTTAAGACTTTAATTAAGCGGCCAGCATTTAAACTGACGCGCATAAGATTATTTTGACATTTAACTCAGTAATGAAGGAAGCAAGACGGAATCTAATCTAATTTCTCCCGCGCCCCGTTTCCATAGCACCTACATAATATGTACGCTACCTGGAATTATTTACATGTACATAATTAGCGTTTGCTCTCAATTCGATCGTCGTTACGACGTTACGTAACAACAAATATCTACTCAATTCGATTCGGAGTTGGATTCGAAAAGCTGAAGATCGAGCTCGGAGGCGTGTTATAGGAGAGGCCTATATCCAATGGACGGAAGTAGGCTGATGATGATGACGATGATTCGACTTACACCAATTAAATCATAGACATATATCTACGGTTATTGACGTGTACCATATCTTCAATGGATATAAAGAACACTACCATTTCCCTGTCACTTCCAGTGCAACATCACTGGAATGAAATAGTTCCGCGCAGTAACATATTCAACGTATTTATCGCAAAAACATGCAAACGATAAAGGTTATATAGCGTACTGGTAGCGCGGCTGTACGTGGGCGGAATGTGAAGACCGCGGACAACACAACTGTAATGTATCATTTCATTTGTGAAGACAGCGTTGAAGTATGGAGACGCGCTACGTGTCTCAATACAGTTTCCATATACTCTACTTTGCCGGTCACTGACAATATAAATAGTGGTGGAATTTTATTTCAATACATAGCATCACGCGTGTATTCACTAGAAGGGATTAGCAGAGAATTGAAGTATTGTCATGTTATAATAATTATATTATGCGCCCTACAAAATGGAAAGTGAGCCTATTGCCATCACATCATCAGCCCGTCTAAGTCCACTACTGGAAGCACGCCTCCTCTAAGCGTTTTTGCCTATAATCCCCACCCTGGGTATGCAGGTCAGAGATCTTACATTACGTCTACTGCCCTACACTTACACAAATCCAGAGTACGAGTTACTTCTGGAAATTTTAAATTATAAAAAACTATACTAAAACCAGAACGTAAAAACAATACTATACCCAGGGTTCGAACCTATGACCGCCATCATCACAGATTTCATTACACTGATTACGATAACTCGCAATTCAAATCTATAAGCGTTGTGGAAATGGCTATTCTGGTAAAACAAAATACGCTAACCGCACACAGCGTGCTGTTTTAAATCTCCAGCATGAACTAAGCAGCTTATAAAGTTTTTGTTCCGTCGTCCCAAATGTTGGAGATACGTATGTACATACATATTTACCGCTACTGCCTACATTTTAACTGCGTTTCGTTTATATAATTAGTAACAAACGGTAACATCACGCTTGTAACTCCCCAACGGACAGGCAGAGGTGTGTAGTACACTCTCACGTTTCACCAGTTACGTTAAATACATTATTTTCCATTCTATTCTGAATCTACTATGTAGAATCATTAATTTAAATGACAATTCAAGTAACGTAACATCACGCCTGTAATTTCCGAAGAGGTGGGCAGAGGAGTGTAGTACACCCCCACGTTCAGCAGTCGCGTTTGCAACCACTCGATCAACGAGGCAAACAATTAAAGTACATTTGATAATGTACTTTGTGATATATTTGTTTATAATTTCCAAGCTTATAAGGTATACCATTAATTTTCTAGTAGCCTTACAGCCACGTACACTCAACGGTACATCACTAGAACCGAATAGTTCACAAACGTTTGACCAGATAAAATCTTCGTATAAAGTTTGTACAACACTATCATAGTAACTTGGTGCAAATCCGTAGCATACCTGTCTCCTGAGAATTTTATCTACGGATTATACTTTAACATAATTCGTATAACGTTAAGCGGACCACAATGTGGACATGAATGAAGTTCCGCATCATGTGATGCTTGGATTCTTTAGAACAAACATACCCACTTGAGCATCTTTGATGTAGATAGCGGCATAATATTCTTATTCAGCCAATGGCAGCACCTTCGGGTACTTGGCAACACTAATATCTAGATGGAAATACCGTCGTGTTCACAGTTGACAATAACTATACAGTCGCAAACAGTTACACTTTTTTATCATTTACAAGCAAATTACTAGTCAAATAACTTACAATCTCGGCTTACTAACCAATTATTGGATAGACGTGTACAGTCACAACGTCACGTCGGTGTCACCCGCTAATGGCTCTTTATCACCGTACTGTACTTCCACCGTTGATCCATTAACTCATTGTGACGTCACAACTTTTAGTACCTAATCATCTGTGTGCAAAGTGGTTTATTTAAATGAATGCGTTGGAAAAGTTAAATCAGACGCAATCACACATAAATACATTAGCATTCCTAATGAAAAACTCGTTCGATATCTTGGACACACATTGTAGGATATCTCCTTATCATTTAAATCAATGACAAATTAAACATACATACATATATGCAACACAACAAATGATCTGTTATACGTGCGTATGATCGAACTAGCAAAGAAGTTGTGTTGATGACAACAAAGAACCATTTCAAATCTAACTTAGTTTTGTTTAGTTTAGTCTCGTCTGAAGCTACCAATCAAATTAATTACAAAAGCACACATCGCAATCGTAATTACCGCCACACACGACCGCCGCCATTATGCCACGCGTGACGTCACTACAATTCATTATTTGCTCGCTCATCTAATTCATATCAATCAATCACTGTGCATTCGGCCACATTACATCAAGTAGAATCGTACTACGAGTATGTCATCATTATGAGCTTAATTTCACCTATATTTTGCTTCTTTTTGTCTTACGAAGTACACTATCATGACATCTTTTTACATCATCATCATGAGCTCTCTCAGCCACTACGGGATATAGGCCTCCTCTGTAGTTTTTTTGCCCATAATACCCGCGCTTCGCAGGCGGGTTGCGAATCGCAGAGCTCAGAGCTGATCGTGAGAATGCCAAACACATGGTTTGGTCAAGTAAAAAGAATATTAACAGCAGTGTAAAGAAACAAACAGATAAGGCGAGTGTAATAAGATGGTCACGGTGGATCAGTGTCCGCCGCGACCTTCCTACAAACGGCGGAAGCTCATGAGGAAGAACCTCGTACAGGTCCGACTAGTCGGGCCACCCCGAAAACCGTACGTGAGTTAAGCCTGTAAATATATAATCATGTTTATAAATACTCACGAAACATTTTACAGTAAGAAAAGTAATAAGATAGATTCAAAGATGTTAAATTTAGTAGTTTAATATTATATAAAATGTAAACATTACTTAATTATTGTGAACTAAAACTCAATTGAATATGTGTAGTTAGCTGTCCTGAATGAATGAATCAATCAAATCAGTTCATTTTTAGACACCGTCGAATCAACTTCTTTTATTTTTCACAGTGAGCGATGTATAAATCAAAGTGAATTAAAGGAGGTAGGTAGCGATAAGATAACGATAGAGTTGAAAAATGCAAAATTAGGAGTACCTACTGTTTGTATAAAATTGGATAATTCCTAAAAAACAAGTCCAGTTCAAACATTTGCTTACTTGACCAGATGTATAATGACTTTATTGAAAGCTAAAGAGGCCTAAAAAGGTAACCCTGGTTAGACAGAGTGCTGATTGCAATCTTGTGAAATCCTTAATCTCTGCCGCCTACCTCTGTAGGAATGAGATAATAAGCATTTGTATTTTAATATGTAAATTCCTGTTAAAAGTTAGTAGCAAAAGTCGTTAAAGCAATAGTAAGTCTAAAACAGGCGTCATATTATATATTCTGATCTCATAATCATTAGTTGTCCCTCAGTACACTTTTTACAAGTACAACTAATAAACGAGTACACCTATTCAAGGCTATATGGTTAATAAAACAGAAGCTAGTGGGCAAGTTTAATGACAGCATATTGAGCATTATCAACTTAAAGCCATTGTCTTCTTTATCGATTTTCGATTTAGACCCTAGATGTATTGAAATTTTGAATGACATTCGCCAAATGCTTTCGTAATATATATCAGGAAATTGCTTTGTGAGAAAGAGAATATTTATGTGAAAACGAGTAAGGGCATGTTTAAATTCATATTTGGAACATGTTAAAAGAAAATTTTCTATTTCGTCCTTGTCTAGCATACTGACTGCCTGCCTCGTTGGTCGAGCGGTTGCAAGCGCGACCGCCGATCGGATGGTCCTGGGTTCAAATCCCGGGTCGGGTTCTATTGGACTTTTCTAATTTAGAATTTCTAGTAGTAACTCGGATTTTGGAATTGTGCCCGGTGTATGGCAATAGGCTCACCGCCTATTCCACGGGACGTAAACGTAACTGATGAAACGTGGGAGTGTACTAAACTCGGCACTGCACTACCACTTCGGA
The DNA here is from genome assembly GCA_018245755.1 of Parelbella macleannani. Classification (NCBI taxonomy): domain Eukaryota; kingdom Metazoa; phylum Arthropoda; class Insecta; order Lepidoptera; family Hesperiidae; genus Parelbella; species Parelbella macleannani. The sequence goes on from DWEE01001463.1 coordinate 7,210, forward strand.
GATCGCAGGCGTGATGTTACGTTTATGGTTATGTGAACAGAATGGCTGATGAAAGGATGACAGATCAGAGCGAATGTTGATAGATATACCTTCCGAGGGAAAATGAGATTCATCTATCTTGACCATATAAATTTTATACTGATTATTATGTAATTTATCTGATCATAGTAATAGTTGAAATGACAGAGAAATTATGTGTCTTTGAAACCGGCCTGCGTATACGAAGAAAGTATTGTATAGTGAAACAGCACGTTAGGTCTAAAAGAGTAAAAATATTTGGTACTCGGTGCTCTCTGCGTACCGCTTAAAGGAGCTGGCTTGAAGGTATAATTATGATGAAGCAATATTGTTCAAAAATGTTTTACAGTCCAAAATGTCCATTAGGGTGTTAAGTGGGACAGCGTACAATCCCGCCGCGGTGTACGCTCTACATTCAATGTAATTATTAAAAAGGAAATATTCATGTTAAACGTTGTGTTGGAAACAAATTAAAAGCTACTCGGGTAATATATGCATTTTGGTTTTTACGCTTTATCACTTGTCCAATCCTACTATACAGCTTCTCGCAGACTGGAACATACTCTATACCTCTATTTAGCTTAAATGACTGATTAGGTGTTTATGAATCATTTATTTTTTTTCAAAATTTGTAAAGCAAAACTAACAAATCCAACCATTTTTAAACTGATCGCTGACATGGACCGCTTGCAATTTACAAACACTAAACTACGTCAGAATGTATAGCGCTTCATTTGCATATAACGTTGGGTGTTATAACATTCAGAAATCGACTCGTCACTTACGAGAAATGCATTTCTCTCCTGCCGCCTGATCCTAGCTACCAACCCCTACCGCATTCGCCTTTAACGCGACAACCTCGCTGTTACGTCATCACAACTAGGTAACTAGTTAACATCTGCAAGTTGTAGATGCTTTAGGCCCTCAATGCCTTTCAATAGTTATAAAAAGTGCGACACGGCGTTTACGAAAATTTTACATACAACGGTACTGAACCACAGCATAGAATATTTAATGTTTTAGTTTTTATACTACGCAAGTTATATATACTCTGCAAAAGGCACCCAGTAACTACGTCAGTCATCGCCGTAGTTGAAATTTAAATTCAGTTCGTTTTTTCTCGTGAATTCTTTTAATAAAATAATAGCACAAAGCGAATTTTGTTTTTGACACTTTGACAGCCCACTTTCGCATCGCCACATCAATGCGCCCCGTGAATTAACAGAAGACTGGCAACACAGAATCGAATTAATTGAATTTTATAGCTTTGTATAAAAAATATAGATAAAAGAAGATATTAATCAAGGTTTACAATAAATGAAGCTAGCGGATTAGTAAGGTACATTTGGGAATAATACACGCTTCTATCAATCTCTACAAGAAAATAAAGACGTGACGTTATGTCTAGATAAATGAGTAAGGTGTCTGACGTATTGCTATCAAGTCAGTCTTATATTCTCGTATATCCAAGAAATACGTATTGACGGGCATAATGGGAAGCACTAGTTACCCTATCATGCTAATACCTTAAAAGGTCTGTCAAGTAAAGTAGATGTGACCGCAGCTGACCCTTAGTTGGTGTCGCCAGCGATCGAATCTCATTATCGATTTTCTATCTGAGATGATCTCAGCAATGGGAAGGTAATCCAACATAAACTGAAATATTGGTCTAACTGAGGCATTGTTTTGAAAGATTTTAAAAACTGCTAAATATTTTTTCATTAATCCATATCAATATTAGCATCAAATTAGTATAAATAACATGATCGTCATCATCAACTCTTTTATCATTCCACACTTAAGCCTGTGTTCAAGGTAACAACTCATATTAAGAACCGTTGGGCCCGTAGTCTGCCACACTGGCCAAACGCGGTCGGTCCTTAATATACGAGAGAAACACCAGTTACATATACAACTGACATATCTACTGAACTGATCTTTTAATTTATTTAGCCTATCTAACAGGCAGGCGGCCCATCTAATGGTATGCGGTCACCGTCGCCTAGGGACATTTGCGTCCCAGAATAGGCCAATACGTTGTCGGCTTTAGAGGAGAGCTTTCTTTGCGCTATTCTTGAACCTGATGTTGTACTGCTTCGGGAAAACCTCAATGGAAGGTCACTCCCCATTTTGAACGTGCGCGGTAACAAGGAGAGTATAAATCGAATATTTTTTCATATAAAAGAAGCTGAAATAAACATTCAGAAGTGACCGTGGCCGCTGTCGCCCATTAACATTTGCAAACGACTTCAAGCAGACCTATAGTAATAGAAATGTTAGTTTAGTAAATAGTAGTTATTTATACTCGTGAAATTGTTGATATTAGATAATTAGTAACAGAGCTACAGAAATGATTTATAAATAGTCCAGAGAGTATTTATTATGTTTGTATGTGTTCATTTAGTTCATATTATCTGTGTTATTAAAGTTGATGACATACACGGTGATATTCCCTAAGTTACTAAGGAAAATATTTGTAGAGGCGTCAATAAAATAATTATATTACTCGTATATTAAAACGACAGGAAATAATTAGACGCCACATGACACCGGAAGTCATGTTCCCAACAGATATAAACACAATTATTATATACACAGGAACTGTCCAATCAATGCTTTGAGGGTTTCATTGACAGAAAAGACCAAATTAGAAATACAGAAAATGACCCGAATAGGTACTGCCTTCACCAGTATCCATAAAGATACAATTTTCGTAGGACTACGTAACGGCGGAAAAGCAATTGTAAAAGAATGTCTACAGTGGAGAATACCAACTGCTACAACAGAGAATGCCTTTTGTAACGGGCGGTGTTTCATTTTCTGAGTATTTGTTCTTAAAACATTCTGAGGCAATGAATTTCATAACGTTTTTATCGTGTGATATAGAAGAATCGAAGTATTTCTTTATTTGAAACAAATCTCAATGCAGTGTAAAGACATTACCTATGTCTTTTTCAAATAAAATTCAAACGATGCCAATTGTATGAAATGGTACGGGATAAACAAAAAGACTTTTCTGAGCTGGTGTACGATTACAAAGCATTAGTTAAGCTATTGGGTTCTTCTTACTTGAAATCTCCTGTAGTAGCACGGAATTTTTGCCCAGTGTATATTTACGCCCTGTTCCGTGGGACGTATAACCGATGAAGCGTGGAAGTATTACACTTTTGTATCCATCCTTTTGGGAAAATTTAGGCTTCATGTTTTGTTAGTTACGGTGCTTTGTAGGATAATACGACTAAATGAAACCCCCTTAGTACTATCCTACTTGAAGGGTTCTATAACGTAATTTTAATTTAGATTTAATCATAATGAAATAATATAGGTCACACAGCGCTTTTATCACTATAATAAATATTTAGATTCGAACATATATCGAACATTCTCGAAAATCAAAACTAGATACAAGTATGAATTTCAAATTCAGTCCAGTCCCAGCACAGCACGGAATGCAATGCTAATCCAAATAAATATGGATGTAGCCGTACACACTCTGACTTGTAACAGCTATTTGACCGAAATAACATTCATGACCTATCTGCTATAAGACACAAGTTAAACCTGACTCAGGTCAATGAAAATATTAACGTATTGATACAAAATCAATTTATAATGTTCAATTTCCATACTTAGGCAAGGACAGTCGAAAAGCAACATGTTTTACAGCAACATATTTTAACAATTTTTTTGTACTGATATCAAATAAAGAAGCAAAAACAAGAAAGCCTGACGGAAACTTATTTCTCACCCACAATTGGGCGTTGATTTCTCTCTATAAGTAAGTAACAAACAGTCTTCTGTTGCTTAATATAGCCTTTGAGAGATATGCACATACGAGTTGTCCAATAATCCAACCACCAACGGAGGAAGTCGTTGCAGTTTAAACAGCCGGGATTCCATGTTTCCTGGCGGCAATTGCATTTCAATTAGATTCGTTCACTCGACGAATATCAAAATACTGTTCTAGGCTAATGTGGTTTCAGATTCGTTTTTAGCAGAACACTCATTCCATTTTACCACTACATATAAATTATTTATTTATATATTTTATTCGATAAATATCAAAATGCTGTTCTCGGCTAATGTGGTTCCAAATTAGTTTTCAGCAGAATACTCATAACATTTTACCACTATCGCGTGTGATTTAACTCGTCTAGACAACATTGCAGCTACTATTTCAATTATTACACATCTATTGGGACCACTCCCTTTATTCTAGTTACCCTATTCGACGCAAATTAATTCTGTAAAGCGTGTAAGACGCCCTTGCGGGCCCTTGCTATGAAACGTGGAAATATATAGAATCCTTGAACATACAAATTTAGATTTATTTCTTCAAAAATCCCTAACATTGATTTATGTCCAATAAGACCTGTTGGTGAAAAGAATGATGATAACAGTATTATTTTTGTTATTGTTACTAGTTTTTCATTATTATCAACATAGTGACTACATAGTGACTAGTGGAAACTAGGTATAGATAAGTAGCAGTTAAGAATGTTTTAATTATTAAGATTTAGTTTTAAAGTGCTTAATATATTATTACGTTAATAATGTATCTGGCCACGCCAGATGGAATATTATAAATTAAAAAAGATTCAACATTATTTAATCACATAAACGGAGAAAGTTTTTTGAGAATGCTAAGACTATTCTCAACAAGTCTAAAATACTGCGTTGTTTTCATATTTTGTGCTCACCAACCATCTAATGGCATTTCGTTTTACTTTATCGAGGATTAGTAGCAAATTTTCTGGACGAAACTAGCAATTTCATGGCAATAACGCCGACTATTGCATTTCTTTGAATGTAACATTTTGATTTTGAATTTAGTTTCCTAATGCGCTATGCCACAACTATCACGTTATTGTAACAATAAAAGACAAGTCATTAAATTGACTTTATTTGTGTCATTGTGTGATTACACTATGTTGTACACTAAAAGCAGGTATAACAATGGGCGAGCATTCTCCACCAGTCAACCTTTCGTAGTCATATGAAAAAACATACGAGCGGTTGCAAAAAAATTTAAAAAATGTGAAAAAAAGTGATTACCTACTGAATACTTGTTTGTTATCCTTATCTCATGTAATCAATTATCACAATTCTGAACTAATTAATGTTTGATAGGTATATTATACTCAAGAAAAATAAAGAAGAGATTAGAAATTTCCCGCAATAGCTCGGAATTCGAATTTGTGACCGGTGTATGTCAATTAACTTACCTCCTATTTCATTGGATATATAAAATATCTATAGGGCACAAAAATGTTTAAGATATCAACACAATAAATAACCAAATCAAAACAACCTAATGATTTACTTCTCAATACGATTACCCGAATATACGTTTTGAATTGACAATAAACAAATAACTGAATACCTTAGATATTACACCCCTAACTCATACTCAATTTAAGGGAAAGTAGATTTTTGCCTGATATCAGATACTGCCTATATTTTCGGCCCATGCTACTCTTTACTAGTCATTCTTTTGAACATCACACGGGTCTAATCCAATTCGTCAACCTAATATCGCCCAGGGTGACGCACAGATTGCTCTCACTAGGCTTTTCCAGTTACACTCCAAACAGCTCCCACGTTTAATGACATTCTTTTTTATTCCATCTCACTATTATTCCATTACTTGCCATTCTATGTAACTTATATTTAGGTACCTCGTATAAAAAATTGCATTTTTAAATGTGAACCTGTACTTTCATCACTAGCCACGAATTAGTTTGCCTAACTAGTCTTTAAAATTTGCCAATGAAACGTTTATGTCTAATAGTACTTTGAACATAAATCGCCTCCAAACATAACCTACCATAACTGGTCACGGGCGCCCACCAATCTTCATGATTTGAAATCAAAATAATCAGGCCAGTTATCCCAATAAAAAAACCTGTTTAGAAAGAAAGAAAGAAAGAAACCTTTTTATTTGCAACATTTACACCTACACGTTATACAAGCGTTAAGATATAAAAATTCAACAAATAGAGCAATTGCAGACTGCACACATTACAAAATGGATCCTACTCAGCATTATGCTGGAAGTCCAA
>DWEE01001464.1:0-13286 GCA_018245755.1 Parelbella macleannani
CGGAACAAAATAGAGTATCATTTTAAGATAACATATTATACAGAACTTTCAATGGAATAGGAGAATTGAAAAACCCTTCACATAAATACTGAAAACGTCTCAACCAAATGTACATACTTGTTATCTACAATTTTAATAATAATAATAATTGAGAAAATTTGAAATGAAATGAATATTGCATTAAAAAGCAACCGAAATGCAGTGAAATTTCAATTGGTGCCAGCGATATTCGTGACGGCAAGGCGAATAAGGAAATCCTCACGGATTAAACCGCAATCCTCATCCACAAGCCGAGATGAAATACTATCATTGTAATAAAACATTTCCAGATAGAGAATAAATCCTTCACGTTACGGAATCGCGACCCACTTCGTACTCCGACCGAAGAGAAAAAAATCGCGACAGTTAAAATGATACATTCTTTAACTTCTCAATTCTCGCCGACGCTGACATCCGCCCCGCGAAATACAATCTCCACTCCGCTATATATTACTTATTTATGTATCAACAGACTTGTTAGTAGTACTGCACATTTTATATTAATATTGATTCATACCGACCGCAGATGCTTTTCGCTACACTTTAAAGTTTCCCTTTGCGAGACACTAACATCCCTGTTTGGTTCGACAAGTTTTCCGGTTAAATTTGTTGCTTTAAAACGAAACTTCTCGAAAATGTTCAACGAAAGTTTTGGAAGAATCTAGAATTTTAGTTACATACATAGGTTACGTTCAATACTGAATCACACACTATAACATGGTGAGATCCGAAAATATGAAAGTATTAATTCGAAGTTGAATCATTAATAACAAAGATAAAAATGTTAATGAATTCGGCCTCGGTAAACGTGCGACGCGCCCAAGTCGAACATTTCTCACAGCAAGAGTGTCCCGGTGGGTTAACGCAAACTATACGCATTAATTAAAACTTCGCAAAGAGCTAACGGGAACAGACAAGACAAGATGAGTTTGTTATTGAATAAATAACTTCCAGTCGAAGGCTACGAAGGAAATTAACGAATCTCGACCGAGTGGGTGGCGCGCCCCGGTCTTTTAGTGGCGGCGATTTAATGAGAACATTCGTGAAGTCCACCGGATGGAATTCAATTAGGGGAGAACACAATCATACCGTTTTAGTTTGAATTGTACAATATCTTTTTAGTTCTAATTGTAGGATAACTTTTTAGTTCGAATTTTACAACACATTTAAAAAATACTATTGTAAATGTTGTTTGTTGTAAGTCAACAAATAACATACTCGTCTATCCGAGTAAATAGAGTCGGACAAAATTTGTATCCGAAATGTCTTTGAATGGTACTAACTCAATCTTAAAGTATGTTGATCTTAACATTAAGACAAATTAAACAACATTTTGTTTGTCAAGATCAAACCACAAGAGTAGCCCCAATGAAAAAACAGTTGTATATTCCTACAAGCATACGTGCAAAAATCGCTTCCTTTCCGTCTACATACATAAGTACATGTACAAACATATCTATGTACTAATAATATTGATAACTTACTAACATTTAGGCGCTTCAACAACTCTAACATCATCATAACGTTATGACATAAGAAAAGTATCGTTTTCAAGTATATCAGAAGCAACTCGTTTCATTTCTCCAAACGAAACGGAATAGCCCCAAGCGTTCGAGTCGACCCGTCGTCGGTATCGGGGAACTTATTGAGGCGATTAGCGACCGTCGTCCGGGCGCCGATCTAGAGTTTCTGCGTTTGTGGAGCGACCGCAAATGGACCTGTTGTGGTCCACGAGTCATCAGAACGCGGCGTTGATTAACGAGGGTCGATATGAAGAGTTTTATCTACTGACTTTAAACGTTCTAATCACCACCTTATAATTCTGCCGTTAGTAATTTTTGTTTATTACCACATGATAAGCCAACGTTTGGCCGCGATTTCGTCTGATGCGTCCTAAAACGGACGATGGCTGAATTAAAAAGCCTATTCATACTGCTTTGAACAGTCCTAGATTATATGTATCTGTAAACACCGACCTATTATTATATATCACGCCAAGTCCATATCTGGATAGTCAGAAAACTAGACCCAAGTGTCAAATATCTTTAAAGACCTGACGTGCTTCTTCTACATTCATCGCTGTCTTCGTACACGTCATTCTATGATGTATAGAAATCAACGATACAGGGGTTACAAGTGTTACAACACTGATCAACCCGGCCAATGTTCCGGAAAACCATTTTCCGTTATAATAATTTGTTGTTCAACAGTGATGCTACATCAACTTGTTAATCATTGTAATACAAGAGTTGCTTTTCACCTCGAAATTGATTTTGACATCAAATAGTTATTGTTATATCCGCTATCAACCTGCAGCGATAATAGTGTGGAGGCTCGCTACGGTGTTCGTAAAACTTTTTACAGTGGACAGGTTCGATTTTTAATACCTAAATTGTGTTATTGATTACATAACATATGAATCTCTATTGATGTCCCATCTTCGGCACGGGTCAAGAACAGGTGTGTTGGAATATTCGCCCTATATATGAGACAAAGTTTTTCTTATTACCTACTGATTAAGGGTTAAAATAAATTAGCGTTACTGTCACTTTAGTGTAGAAATAGCAATTTTATCAAGTGGTCGCCAAAAATCGAATACTGTTTTTTGACTTAAAGGTTAAGTTTCTAGTACATCTATGTGATCGTAGTAAAAAGAGCTTGTCTTTTTTTTGACCCTTAGATTAAATACTCGCTCCCCAGTTCAAGAAGCCAAATGAAGGCCTAGGACCTTGCGTTATCCTAATAGCTTGTAGCGAATGGTTCAATTCGTTCGTTGTTTACGCCCGGCCAGGTCGCAATGGCGTTCAATAAATCAATTCCAATAGCTCTCGTTCCTTCGTTATTCCCAATCGTTTCTGAACGCATTCGCTTGTCCTTTTTTAACTACCCAACCATTGCACAGTGCAATATGCAAGTAACAACCAATTAACGTTTATAGTCAAAAAACAACTTGAATTAATTTTTTTTGCCACAAAAGTTAGTCACAGTTGAAAGGGTTCGTACAAAAAATTTAATCACCGATCAACAGGATCGTAAGTACCTTGATCGTGAGAAATTATCAACGACATTTATAATTTAGGAAGGAATCGGTTTAACTGTAAACACGTGAAATCTTTGTGAATGTTAAACGAAGACTTTTACATTATCGTCGTCCGTCAATTTTTGCCTAATTGATACTCGAAACGCGATTCTTATCGTTGGAAGTTATGAAATTATATTATGGTTTTCCTCGCAAAGAAATAAGGCGGCTATCGAGAGAATTAAAAAGCTTTTTAAGCAAGTTGCCCGGCAAGCTCGGAGTTGGCGTAACTTCGGAAGCGAATAGTTAGGGTTTTCGCAGACTTTGCTTTTATTAGTATCGATTCGATTTGAAATTAATCATTACTATCATCTTCATAGAGATCTATATAATTTCCCTGTTTACACAAGACTCATCTCACAATGAGAAAGTTTATGAACAAAGTGAGGCAGACTGGCCAAATGCCTATTGACAAAGTTCAAAATACTCAGACAAAATTATAAAGAATCGAGAGTGTGCAAGTTTACTCGCGATGTTTTGATGCCCCATTATAATAAACTGTGTTTAATCTTTAAAACGCACAACATTTCGAAAACATGCGATGGGTCTAAGGCTGTAAGCCCAATGCCTCGGAGAGTGGAAAGCTAAATTTAAAACCAACATCATCACAGCTTTTGAAATGCAAATTGCAACTTACAAGTTAATGTTTATATCTAAGCCACAATGCTAATAATATTCCCGAAATTCATACTTAGCCTCATAGGCATCTATGTCTTGTCTTATTCGAAGGTCGGTTATTTCTATGAACTTCTATATATGTATGTTTATTTACTCATTTAAGCAAAAGTAATGAGAGCACAGCAGTCACGTGGAAAGTTTCGGAAATCGCTGACATTTTCAACGTGTTCCGAGCGGCCCTCGTGCGTTCAAAGTAAAAAATTCCCAGGAATTTCGGTCTTATTGATTTTACTGTTTCCTTTGGATTTATTCTGGTAATTCGTAATAATGATAATTTCATTTCCATCCAATTGAACTTCATTATCATGTTTGCTGCTTGATTAAAAAATCACAATATGGAAGCTATAATTTATTACAATATAAATTTGCTGTAGGTACATACGTCGAATTCCCAAAGCGGATAATGGAAGTAAAAGTTTTAAAGAAGATACAATATATGTATGTGTAGTATAAAAAATGCTTCACTTTGATTGCTCTCTATGGAAAAAGGTTCAGATTTCCCAATTTCGGACGAACTGTGACGTTTCGAATCGCCAGCTTCTGTTCGTAAAACGTTTATTTGTTTACAGGGTTGTCACACAAACAAATTTTAAAAAAATCCATTGTGTTAGTAAACTGAAAATAATAAATATTCTTAAATGCAAGCATATTATAGTGCACTGTATCATAATTTCCTTATACATGACTAACGTGATTGTAATTTAAAAAAAAAAGAACAAATTTCAAGTTTTAAAATGTGGTCTTACATTACTCGCTTATTGTCGACTCGCATATAAAAGTGATATGTGAAAATCGCATATAATACAAAGTGCCGTTTGTGAGGATACAATGACAGCTGTTTATAGTGGCAATATCAAAAATAATCAAACGAACGAGGCGGAGGGTAGATGAATATCTACATATCAACACCCGTCAACAAGTTCCCCCTCGCCACCGCGGTTACACCGCGCCCGTTGTCGATGCAACTGAGTCTATATAGGGGCATATTTATCATGATTAACCATAAAACCAAGTTAAATATACGATGACTAAGGTAGGTATTAAAAAGGAAGAAGAACCTATTACAGATCACTGCTATAGAGTCCTCGTGAAAAGACTTCTGTTTCTTTTTAATCGTTCCTTCATTGCTGAGGACCGTGACTCTACACTCTGAATTGTCTGCCTCCAACTTCTCCCGTCTATCACAATGAAGAAGAATGTTGTAGACACTAAAGCAATATAATTCATTATTTACTCAATAAAAAAAGCATCGCCAGCCCTACTGGTTAGCGGTGGTCGTCAATAGATTGCCCTGTCTACACTCTTCAGTACTGCCAGCAGCACAGACAGGGTTGGTACGAGCGTGACGCAGCCCGCCGGGGGTTGCATCTCGTCCAGAACCCGGCTGTTTAGCGTACCTACCCTTGTTTTTCCAATTATTACATTCCTACTTTCAACGTTTTCCCAACAAGTAACTGATTTCCAAAACAGGCAAGTAGTTGACTTAAGTCCTTCACGTTCTGAGCAAGAGATCCGTGCTCAACAGTGGAACGATGATGGTGTTGATAGCGATGATGACGAGTAGTTTGTGTATAAACAATTTGTTGGTCGTGAGCTTTGTGCTCCTGTCCGTCAACACTCGTTAAGGAAACTTTTAGCTTTTCTATTTACATTGATTCATAAGTTTTCTATTGGTTTACAAAATGAAACATTATCATAGTTGAAAATCAATCAAAGCCGGCGAAGAACGAGGCACGGATTGATTTGGTGTACGTAAAATAATCACTAGAAATTACTACCGTCAAGGGGGCGCGTGCGTGCGACTCTATCCGCCGGGAACAGTTCCCTAAATCGGTTCGACCCCTCGTTCAGAGCGCTATAGTCTCTCAACGCGTTTTTTACCATTTTTTCAGCCATCAAACGTCGTGTACAATGCAATTCTCGAATCGACAATATGCACATATTATGTTTATATATACATATATATGTTCGTCATTGGTTCGGTTTGATGCGAAGAGCTGAAGGACGAGCTCACTGGCATCCTGTTGGAGAGGATTATGTCCGGCAGTGGACGGGAGTAGGATGATGATGATAATGTATATAGGTAATATTATTTAGTTCTCTTTTCGCTCCTAAATATTATTTCCGTTATGCAGTAATTATTCATTACATTCGAATTATCTCGGGTCATAATATCGCTCTTATAATCACGTCATTCTAACTGCGTAAACATGAGTTACGTAAAATCTTATCGTTTATAATAGCTCAGTCACATATATGTGTGCTCCAAATTGTATTCTTGGAGATGATTTTATATTTATTTACAATACTATAATTAACATTGTCCTTATATCGTCACGCTAGATCCTATAAGTAGTGGGCAGAGAGCGCCGACTACCCAATACTCTATCTCTATCCTTGAGGACCGTCCGTGCTTCTTCTACTCGTATATTAAACACTCTCTTTATACCCGCGCACGGATTTCTGAGAGTCCTGATCCAATCAGTCGAACCCAGAGTTAGAAACTTTATATAAAAAATACACTGTTCGAAAAAGAAATAATTTATTGTAATACATTTCTTTCGATTATCACATATTCATTACAGATATATAAGCATATTCTAATCAATACATTATATGTAATGCTATAACGTACAGAATCAAGTGCAAAAAAGAAAACTATTATTATTACTGAACCTCCTGAAAGCGCAGCGCAGTCAATCCCAGCATACTTTTCGTCTCCGCCGAGACGAAATAGTTCGCGATCCAGAGCAATTCCCAGAAGTTACGCATCTATAATTCCAATTGGCAACCCGCATTTCTTATAATTAAAACTTTAGTATATGCGGTAACAAAATCAAGGACTAACAAAGTCAAAAAGCAATATTTGTTAAATGAGACTCGGACGGCAGTGCATTCCCAGTATTGTTTTCGATGCCTCCAACGTTTTTTTGCCAACGTCCTGCAGGATAGGTAGAATAATTGGCAAATAGTGCCTCTGTGAAGCGCAGTGTTTGCGTCGCGTTCGTTTGGAGAGGCAGTCGGAATCAGTTTAAGAGCTTTGACACTGTTAATTATACAATTCAAAATTTTGTCCACTCGTAAATCTAGTAAAGTCCTAGTAGGTACTATGGGACTTCCAGAATATTGAGGAATCTTTTTGGTGTTTTACTGTTTTGTGAATTAACTAACTTGAACTACTTACGAGTTAATATGCTCTTATTCTAAGATAATTTATGCATATTGTGTATTATTTCATAACGTCTGTAATGAAATATTTAGAAAGTTATTATGGAGTTTCGTTAGTAAAGTGAAAAAGGCTAAAGTTTACCACGCTGGAGACTTAAGAGATGGTAGGTTTTACATGGCTTTGTTGGAGAACATTGCGACGAATACTGATGTGAATACATATCCTCACGATGTTTACCTTCAACATAATATGAGGTTAAATATGTTCCTAAGATTCGTATTATTTAGATGGAAGATGGTGAGAAAAGTCAGCGGCAAGATTCAATTCGATGATTTACAAAAAAACAACAACGTTCAAAGTTGACACGATTGCCTCCAAAATGGAACCGACCGATGACAATGAGAGAAGTAAAAAACATAAACAAACAGGACTGAAGTCTAGGATTTAAGTTCAAATAAAAAACGCAAAGAAAAACCGTCACAGCGTGGAAAATCACCACAAAAACCTCGATTAGAAATAATTTCAATTGAATTTTCAACTCTTTCACACACGTAACAAAGCTTCGATTTGAACGAATGGTGTTAGAGAAATCCACGATTGCATCCTTAAAGTTCACGTGTGTTGTGATTTGAACTTTGTGACAGTAAGCGTAAAGTTTATTTTTGTATAGAGCTCGTGAACAGATGGCCCAGACGAGAGCTATGCACACGGTGCCAATCGCAAAGTACGGACACTTTATTGTGATGTAACCAATATAAATGGTTTTATTTAAATTTTAAAAACAACTGGATGTATTTCTTGATAATGTTAAAAGGTACATCCATCAATCCTTACATTGTAATACTAAACGAATATATAAAACATTTTTGACATTTTTACTTCGGATTCATTTAAATGCAAATGCATCTTAAACATCAGAATATTCTCGAAAGATAAGTTTAATTTTTTTTTCACCTGTGTAAATGAAAAACATTCAGCAAGAAGCAATTCAGCGTGAGTATCGCTGTATTGTGGAAAGAAAATAAACATCGGCGCATATAACATTTGCATTATAACAACTCGTAATTGTAATATGAGAAAAATTGTAATATTCGCGCCACATTCAAGTATAAAACTACTTGTTATTCATTAGCGGCCGGATGGCGAGCGCATTATGAATTTATAGCGGCGTGTCCTCGTCAGCGTTGAGCCTCCACACTTAATATTTATATTAGGTACATCGCGTTAACAAAAACTTGAATAAGGTACTCGTAGCTGTTTAGGTTCACCGCACATAGGGCTTTTTAATAGAAATTTTTCACAAACCACGAGCGACGACACCGCGACATTTTTTATACTAAATTCGTCCGTTTGGCTCCAAAGAATTATGCTACGACAATCCACCTATACATATATTAGCTAAAAGTCTTATAATTACTTTCACTTTTAGAGATTTTATCGCCGCATTTGGCGCTGCGTGCGCTCATCTGTGTGCGTTTCGCTCGGCGGCTATTCATTCGTTTTTTATTGCTCGATTTATTTGCGCCTGTCGCCGACAGGTGGCGTCGCCGCGCCGTGCTCCAATGAACAACACTGAATTGGCCTTTAGTTAATTTATCAGTTGTTTAGATGAGGCTGTGCGTTTTAAAATAACACAATCCGATATTTTCAAACGTAATATGTAAATTGAATAAATTTAGGGTTTTATTTATCACCTGATTTTAACCTTTAATATTTAATTAATTATTTGAGCTCATATTTAACGATATATTTGGTGTCAACAAGTTAAAATTCATAGTGATATTAGTTTATTTAATTTCATTGATATCAAACGTCAATAGTTAATTAACATCTAAATTTATAACGTAACGTTTGACTCGATGATTACGTAAGATTTCAATATTAAAAAGGAATAAGTAGATATATCTTGTTTTGGAACGAGACGAAAAAAAATTAATATAGCATAATATTTCCGTACATAATACAAGAGATTATAATTCGAATATATTCACAATAGTCACGATGACTCAGAATTATTATTATTCAAATGTAACAACTCAATTATAGCGTCGTCAGGCTTAACCATATATATACACTATCAAACATGAGCAAAGAAAAAAAATGGACAAGCATATCTTCTCTAATACGTTCCAAATGTTCCTCACGATTGCAATGGCTCTTAACAACGTTCGGCCGTCGCGCGGTCGAGCGCGGTGCGGACGCGAGCCAATTAGCTTGGCGTTTCGTTTTAAGACGCTCACTACATTCCTAAGACGGTACATGTCAGATGCGAACGTCGTACGAATTGGAGATGTGAAGTGCGCATTGCAAATACTACCTATGTACGATTGTGAATTCATTTCATTATTATTACGATTATATCTTCATTAAAGGTCCCTTATGGGATAGGTAGGGGGCACAAAGTGACAAAATAATATATTATACTTGATCAAAGACCTCAGTTGCTCGCTCGATGACGTGCGTTTCTGCTGATGATAATGATTACGATAAGGATGAAAGTCGTAGACGAGGATAGTTATAGATACTAATATGCATATTATAAGGGATATACGAAGATTATGAAAATTGCTCGTTTTCTAAGTATTGCAAAATGACATGAAATGAAAATAAAAATCAGCGCAATTTAAATTGTACGTAACGCTATTTACATTTCAATATTAAATAGCCGAATCGTGTTCATTCAATGTTCTGTGCCGACACGACGCCTTATCGCACGCTCGGCGCGGCCTTGGCGTCGTTCAACGGCGCGTTTCGTTATCACTTATCACAACGAGCCGTTTATAATAATAATTGTTGCGATAATAATACAACAAATCGCCGGGCGCAATAGAACTGTCCGCGCCGCCGTTACACACCCCGGCAACATTGCAAAACCGTTATCGAAATTACAATTGCGACAATACAATCATATAAATAATTGCAAAATAATACAAATACATAGTTGCATGCCTGAACAATGGTAATAGGAACACGTCCGTCAGTAATAATAGAAACATGCTTTAAATTAAACAGTCCTTATGTTTTGAATATTAAACAACCGTTCGGAAAGAGAGTGAGTAGTTCTGAGAGCAGTCGGTTAATCTGTGCTCTATAACGACAGATTTGAATGTAATAGCTGACTTACCGGGTTTTGTGATGGGTGCTTTGAAGTCGTTGTTGGCCAGTTGGGGGTTCTCTTGTACCTTTAATGAAATATCGAAAAGATAGAGAGCAATCGAATAATAGAGATCTAATTCCTTCAGGGTGTATTCAAAATTAATCGATACAAATCGGCCGAACGCGTTCATTATCAAATTCAATTATCAATGGCTCCCTCGAATCTAGTCCAATATTTAAAGAAGCGACTCGAATAATTTGCATTTATCATGAATCAGTATTACAATCGTATTTATAATTAATTTTAATCGAACTAGGAGAGATCGGTTCGACTAATTATCAAATTGATAATGGATTTTATGAAGAAGAGCCTAACTCTGCGCCTGACGTTTAGCATACATTAAAAGTGTTATGGGTTTGTTTAATGATGTGCAATCGTAGTTCTATTACTTTACTACATAAATATTCAATAGACTAAAGTGAAAACATTTTAAATAAAATTACCATAAAGTAATAAGAGGAGGGTTATTAAAGAATATTAAAAGTTTTTGCACAATAAAATTAGTGACATTAATGTCTTAATTGGAAAGAGACGTTTGCTCATGAATAATTATGGTGACTCCCTCATTGTGAATTATTGTATTGAAAAATATAAATTGAATAAGAAAATACGTCATAATAAATTAATTAATATGGTGACGTTCGGGCTCACCTTGTTGGTGTAAGGGTTGAAGATGAACTTGTTCTCCAGCTCCTTGCGGGGCGTCGCCGCTATGCCCGACAGTGGGGTCGGCAGCGATTTCATCTCCTGCGAACAAATGCGGCTGTGTTATACGAAAGCATTGATAAGACTGATATATAAAAAATATGTCAATTTAAATAATAAGCACGGCGATCGACGTAGAAACAAAATATAATAAAATGGTTAAAATTTAGTTTTACTTCTATATGCAAGGTTCTTTTAAATTTACTTTGATTCGTTTGTCCATCATCATCATGACCATTATTAACCCTTTCATCGTTCCGCTATTGTTCACGGGTGTGTCCACAACACCGTGGTTTATAACCGGGTTATAACCGCAATCTGCCACGCTGGCCAATCGGGGATAGGCAGTTGTTTTCTATTAAGTACTAAACAAATATTGACGAGCGTAACAATTTTATCATTTGTTATGAAAGTCATAACATTCTTAAAACATTTAATAACGGAGTACGTACAAAAAAGTAAAGCAATATAGAAATGTAATTTCAACAATTCATAAACAGCCCTACCAACATATTAAATATATAAATGAATGTTGTATAATATAGCGAATGTAATGAATATTAATAGTGTTCAAAAATACCTTAAGTATGCTCTCTATTGGCGGTTGGCTGCTGTCGATGTTGTGCTGGGAACAAAAGTAAAATGAAGTCAGTAGGTCATTAATTATATAAGGAATTTATGAAACGAAAAGGCAGTAGTCACAAATTGTTTGTTCCGGAAGCAGAGTCTTGCAATCGACTCCGTGTAGGACTACAGAAATAGGACAGTCGGTGTCAATAAGCTTAGTTTGCATTCATCATTAATAAGCTCAATAGATAGTACTGAAGGGTAACAGAATTGAATGGACGTGACAGCACTACAGTAAGTACTCCAGTCAGTACATATTAGTATGAGGGCAGTTAGTAAGAGTATCGATCCTATTCGAACCTGGTCACAGACGCGTTAACACGCGCGAGTGCTGTAATGGTGTCAAGTTTACACTTGTACCGATTACTAGACGACCACAGCCTTTAGAAACGCATTCTTCACACCAGAGCACAAATTGTTTAAAAAAATTGCTCAACGATGGAAATCGGTGTAACGGCGCTACTATCCCGGGTACAGAGAGAGACACACAAATTGGATACAGAAATCAGAGTGCCGTAAAAAAGGAAAATAGATATATGAAATTCGCAAAGGACCGATAAGAAACTATTTTTAGTGTGCGTACCTACATATCATGTCTACGTATGGAAATGTCGTAAACGAGAGATAATATTGAATTGTGAACAATTTACAACCAATGACGATATGAGAATTTACGACTGTAGGTGTAAAGTTGGTTGCTGTCAATACGGGTAATCATTGCGAAATATATGTATATATATATACAAAAGTAAAGGAAGAAAATATAAGCTTAAAAACGTAAACTAGACTCTACAAGTTGCGCTAAAAAGTAAGACACGAAAAATATTCTTGTGTGGTATTTTTATCTACAGACGATTCATTATTTATCATTTAATAGTAATATTTAAATAAATGAACGACTTGATTTAATACAGAAACAGTCATATTAAGAAACTGTAATATGCGAATTTATTTCAAAATACGTTTTCATTGTCCAGTGTTAAAGATTTAAAGTCAAGTGGTCATCGCAGTCCATGGGCTACTGCTAATATCAGACAGAACTCAATTCCAAAGCGATGTGAACAACAAAATGTTCATCGTTTGCTAACTCAAGCGAAATTTTAACATAAATTCTGTTAACATAGAAAAATCAGTGTCATTGAATACGTGGTAGAAAACAAAATGCTTTAATTGGCTTTCGAATTGACGTATACCATTTGTACACGTTACTTATATACCTACGCATATGTACATACATTATGTGTAGATACATACACATGCAGATAAACGCACATACATCATTGAGCTGTTATCTGCACTTAGGTAGCCAGATAGCGAGATGGAGCGACATCGTCATTATTAATTCACACACGGCGAACAGATCAGCACGAGATTAATCCAGCCCGCTGACTAATTTATACGGACTAAGGACTAATCATTGCTCTCCGGGCGAGTAGCGTGTGAGCGCGCAGCCATCTCCTGTCCTATTTGTTATGTATTTCAGTGTTATTTAGCATCGGATTATGGTATTCCACAACTTATATTTATGTATAGGATAGATAGATTGGGTACTCGGTGCTCTGTCTATACTCTATGCCGTAAAGGACCTGGCGTTATGATAAAATAAAACATACATAGTTTACACTATCAGAAGAAACGCTTACGACGCCTCATATTATCCCAACAAATTAAATGTGTTCATTGCGTTGCGTTACTTTTTGTCGACGTGTCGTCAATCCAAACAATAGGATGTAACGAGCAGTGAACGAGCTTCAACGATGAAAATTTTTGAAATGTATGGGCACCATAATAAAAAAATATACTCTTTACTTTATTCGCATGATACGTTCAAT
>DWEE01001465.1:0-13280 GCA_018245755.1 Parelbella macleannani
CGTAGTGACTCGGAGTCTGGATTCTTGCCCGGTGTATGGCAATAAGCTCACCTTCCATGGAACTTAAACGTAACCTGGTGAAATGTGGGAGTGTACTACATTCCACTGACTAGCCTTTCGGGGATGATAGGCGTGATTTTACGTTTGTATATAAAGATACAGATATATAAACCGCTTGAGCACGTACATATGTATGTGTCGTGTGTTATGGAACTCCTTAACAGCCCTACTTTCTGCTTAGAAAGACAATGTATACAATATCTATTACATTTATAAGCAAATAATGATTAATATTTCATGTCTGTTAGTCATACCTACACATACTACTTTCATTGTACATATTTTATTTACAGAGCATTCAAAAAAGTTGTACTTCGAAAATATTAAAATGTTTTTATGTTAAAGTAAAAAGCATCCAAAAAGTGTAAAACAATAAGCCACATATATTATATATTACATATATATTACATATATATTACCTATATATTACAAACAATACATCACAGAACACGCGACGCAGTAGGTACCTATAATTAAAATAACCCTTACGGTAAACATGAGAGACGTCGAAGAACCGGTGGCAGAGCAGTGCGGTCGTTTGTAATTTTCCTCGTCACCATCAGCGGGCAAACAATAACAGAGTCGCAGTGGAGGAAACTTGGCGTCGCGCACTAATTACAACACAAATATGTATAATTAGGAACGGGCCCGCGCGCCGCACGCCGCGCTTCGACCGCCTCATTATTGTGAAACTCTTGCTTTAATTTAGATAAATTCATTTAAAATTGAGACCTAAATTACATGACACGTATTAAGTAGCATAGCATCATTCTAATATATTTTTACCCACGTCGATATAGCACGACCGACTAGCTATACAACACGAAACAATAACGTGTAGCAGAATCCACGAAATGATTTACAATGGAATTGTAGCCAGCGACGCTTTAATCAATTAATTGCTTTATTTATATCTTTAACAGCTTGCGACGTCAATTTAAAGAAATTGTGTATTCTCTTTGCTTAGGCGAGTAAATGTGTGTTTGAGTATGCGAACAAGTACGAGCGGAAGAGAGTGGGGCGAGGCGCTAAGGCTTGTTTGCGGAGGCGCGGCGCTCCGGCCGTGGCTCTAACGCGCTATTTTACACGTCTCAACAGCCCTCTGATCATTTCCAAATTTGTTCACGGTTTTTGTGCGTCTAGTGATGGCTTAAGTGTCTCGAATGAATTATTTGTATAGGCTCTTAGCGCACCGGAGACGAACTATCGAACAAGCGCAAATATGGCTCTTAGCCCGGGATTTTTTTTTAAGTCCTCTGTCACGCTCCGTTCTCCTTTATGCTCGTCGATCTTACCACATCTTGCCTATAAAATAAAGTATAACATAAAATTATTGTCGATATTAAATAAAGAAACAAAGGTACAATTTTAAATCCTTATGCTATCTCTTAATAGGCAATGGATTACCTACCAAATTTGGTGGTTTCGATAAACAGTTACATCTTTAATGTCAGTATACATTGAAAGCTTTAGCCGGATACTAAATAAGGATAATAACAACAGACCAGCGAAATAATACAATAATATACTTATAATAGTGTCCGTTAACAATTAGCGAAAAACTAATTAAACCCGTTTATCAGTTGTTTCCACTTCCGGGGTTGTCCAAAACAACTGTTTCGTGTCGTTTGTCTAGCATAACATAATAGTGAAAGCCACACACACACTGTTTCCTGATTGATGTAGCTTATCTCATGGGACTATCGCGTTGTCATCCCCCAGGGACTCATACGAACACCAGGGATGTTCCAAACAAACATCTGGTTAACTAATGGTCATTATGAATACAATTAGCTTGACTATTGGTGTACCAAATTGCTGTTAATACAAAATATTTTCACTGGCGACTTTTTATTATAAACCTAATTAATTACACACTAGCGAATTAAAAATCCAATATTGATGTCTATCATTGCAACAGCATTAAATAATTCTCCATATAATTAAAGTCGGCATGAATGCCATTTGAAAGCAAAACAATAGAGTAAAAGGTAGCGGCGACTGATTAAAAGGAGAACAATTGGAGTTGAAATAATACATAAGTGTTCGGTGGTGTCGTACGGGCATGTTGGCCGCGGCGTGGCGCAACGGGCGATAGCGCGTACGTGTCCGGCGCGAGCGCGCGGTCACGCAGCGCGCCCGCCGCTACTAGCTCTGCGGGTGCTTTACTTGTACCGCACATTCCACGCTACGTTTACTTCGACGGTTATACGCCGTTTGAGTTACACTAATGTATTTGTCAAATGAGTATTTACAGATGAGTATTGGTCAAATTAGGGTTTGTCAATTGAGTATTGTTTTAATGAGTATTTGTCAATTTGTGGTAGTATTACCAAATGTTTGTTGATTAATTTACATAACATTGTAATAAGGGTGGTAAGACGTTTAAACTTAATATCACATACACACTGACTGCTGATGTATTTTCATATCATATCGATACGTCATAGCCTCAATTAAATTATTTTATATTTTTAATCAACATAAATGAGAAAATGAAACGAGTGCTGATCGAGATATCTCGGGTTCAATTACCCATTCGGATACTATTGGATTTTCCTAATATAGATTTTCTAGTAGAAACTTCTATTACCAGCTTGAAGTATGGATCTGTGCCCGCTGTATGGCTATAGGCTGAGCACCTATTTCCCGGTTAGGTGAGGTTAAGGTGTAAACGTAACCGATGAAACGTAGGAGCGCACTACACACCTCAGTCTCTTCGGGGATTACAGACATGATATTTCGTTAAATAAAATTGTAATTGTAAAATATGGTAAATTTTATAATAACAACATTTTTTTTTCTCAAAAATTACAACTTAAAGGTTGCGTTCGCAGTGTAACACACTATTATATTGTATATTGGTGCGTTAATTTCCTACACCATTAAGGTAATGGGGGTCGCAGAGTGTAGCTCTTCTTGAGGCGGCTGGCATACCTCATGTGCTCGTATAACATCATTACATTCGGGTCGGAGTACTAGCTCAGAACGCACCGTTCCGCGTCTCGACGTTCCGTATCTACTTCGTACGCTTATCTACGTTTTACGAATCGAGACTTGACACCTATTTGGACTGATATAAAAACAATAATAAAATCATACAGTAACGTCAAGTCAGTCAGTCAGTAACGTCAGTAACGTCCACCAACTGCCTAACCTTTCTCTTAACAGGGAGACGGTTGAAAAGAATGATCTTCAGAGTCTTTGCTTTCATACTTTCTGGTCTTCCATGGCTGGTATTCACGTGAAAGTCCGGTATCTACTTGTTCGTCAATCCTGGTGGGATTTATATTGTAAAATAATATAATGTTTCATAAGTTGACGCAAATGTAGTGTTGAAGATTTCCACAAGAATTTCATAACCATTCAGCTCACTTTTAGCCCCTCGACGCAAAGATTAAATACTCTAGCATCATATCATCAGCCCGTCGAAGTCTACTGTTGGACATAGGCCTTTCCGGAAGGGTCTTTAGCCATGACTCCCGTGTTGGGCATGCGGGATGGGGTTCGCAAAGCATGGCACCTCGCGCTGCTTAACCTTATCCTTGCAGACGATCTGTATTTTGAATCAATGTAATGTAGTTACAAACCGCGACACCCTTTGCTTGATGACCATACGATATTTTATACCATGTTTACTTCATTTAGAATCGATTAAAATAAATAACTATTCCAAGTAAATCTAGTCTTTTCAATGACGGAAGTATTTTCGATTAGACCGTGCCGGATATATCGCACTCGTAACAATAATTTGAAATATCATATAGATTGAGTTGTAAATTAGTAATTGTGTGTTGAATTGCTATATTTACTCAATGAACTGACCGAGGTAATAACGCCAGAATTGACTGCAAGATATCATAACCGCTTACGTTAATTGACTCTGTGAGTTATGACGAGGGCGCTTTAAACTTCCTGAGAGATGTAAAGAATTTTTTTGTCGCTAACCCAGGTTTAATAAGCTCACCACCTATTCCACCTATTCCATTGTGAGACGAAAACGTAACTGGTGAAACGTTATTCTACAATCCTCTGCTTACCTCTTCGGGGATTATAGGCGTGATGTTAATATATAAGTATAAGTATAAGAACGGTGACATCGTTGATGGCTCGTTTATATTTGGAAGTTGGTAAGCCAAGTTGGTGAATATTGCTAATACATGCAAACGGGTCGAGGGCGCCGCGACATTAGGAGGGTGCCGGTGCGGGAGAGGGGGGACGAGGTGTTGCGATAAACGAACCAACTTCCGAGGCGTTCCGAGTCATTAGCTGCACGCCCATAGACTCGGTGTTAATGACCGCGGAGAATTTCGATTGTTTTCGGACAGTTCGATTTCTTCAGACAATCTAAGATATGTTTTACCACGCGCACGACGTACTACTATGAGGCTACTCCTTATCGACACTTTAACCCCGAATTGGACCAGATCGGATAACATTTCTGTTCTGTTATATCTCACATTTACGACTTTATTGTCACACTTTGTTGTATCTCACAATATTGAAAATATATTTGTCATAAAACAATCTGTTAATGATAAGAAATAAATAATGTTCTCAAGCGATTATACGAAGAATGAGAGTCGAAGATGAAGTGAGTTTTGGAGTGTAAATTCTCCGTTCCATTCGGTTTCTCCATTTAAAAAACGAATAGTAGAATCATTTAAGTCTTCTTTGCCTCTGTAAATACTAATAGTATACCATTTTGGATGTTGTTGTGATAAAGTCTGCATGTGTATGCAGGAAGGAGGAAATGTCACTCCTAAAGCGGTTCGACAGTCGGATATTGTGAGGTGAAATGCTTAAGGAACTCTTAGTCACGAAATGCTCTCTGACGCATCCCTGTATTATTAGCGCGGTCACGCAGCCTCTGAATCCTTACGCTATTGTTTCCACCAGCTTCCATATAGCGTTTGCGCACTAACATACTCGTATAACAAGATGTAACAGATTTTGTCAGGTTCCTTATCTTTATTGACGCTCTGATCTTTAGTGTACGTTGTTTTTTGGCTATCGTTTTAACGGTTAACACTTTCGGTACATTTGTGGAAATTAAAATTATTTGTTTTGCCAAAATGACTAATTGATTAGCAAGATTTGGCTAACAAAGATTTTGCAATCAATCAGCAATTAATGTTATACTTTAGTGCTCTAAAATTGTTCTAGTAGTCCTTGTTTAGTCTAATTTTTGGAAACAAACCTAACCTAACACATTTCTTAAAGAGGTATACATACCTTTTAGAGTTATATGTATATACTTCTAAGTTGAACTGTTCCCTGAAATGTTTTCTTTGCTGACCAATTGTGAATTTTTGCAACTAATTATTTTACAGCGTTACTGTTTATTAAACGGACGCACGATATGACTGAAAGCATATTGGTTAAACTGTTCGCCAAACAGGAGTTAAAGTCTCATTTACATTTCTTGCAAGCACAATTTTTACATGCTCTCCAAATTATTAAATCAATTTAGGCAACGTCGAACCACTCGAACCATATGATTACTTGCTTAAAAAAATACAAGTCTGGTGTCACATGTAAGTAGTTTGACAATTGTATTTTGATAACAATCATGGGGGAATCATACAATATTATATACACGCACACATAGAGTATCGTTCCGTCATCGTCCACTGCTGGACATAGGCCACTCTAATGGCACGCCACTGAGCTCGATCTTCAGCTCTTCGCATCCAATATTATACGCAATATGCATTAAAAGGATAACTTTGGGTAAATATTAATTTAAACTCAAAGCACGCCCCCTACGACGGTGACCACTTACCAGCAGGTGGTTCGTCTGCCTATTTGCTAGGCTAAAAATATATAAAAAAAAAAATGTACAGGTCGGATACAAAGAGCTGAAGATCTAGGTCAGTGGCGTACCTATGTCCACCCGGGGACACGAACAGGCTGTAAAGAATGATAATGAGTTTGATGTTAATGATTATGAAGTAGATGATAATAATATTGATGACGATGATGATGATAATGATGTTTATGATGATGATGATAATGATGATGATGGCTTAGTAACGTGATGTGTGTTGTGCAGCGGAGGCGGGCCGAGCGCGGGCGGCGCGGTGTACTCGCGCTGCGCGTACGCACCCGCCGGCTCGCCTTACTTCGGGAACGGAGCCGAAATCCAGACCCATATATGGACCTCCAGTGCAGGTAACGTGTTCCGACTTATATGTAGTTTCTTTCTAGTTAAGATTATGCTCTTATTTTATATATCTTATATTAGGTCATTACGTTTACGTCCCATTATTATTATACTTGCTAATATTACACGAACGTTTACATTAACGTTTCCCCAGTTATTTTGGCGCCCAGTGGGCTGTAAGCGTAACTGGTGGAACGTGGCAGCGTACTACACTCCTCCGCCTTCCTCTTCGAGCATTACATTCGTGAAATTACGTGTATGATAAGAAAAGTGCTTCAAAAATTTGGATTGCGACAATTAGCCAATTATTTTATCAATTTTGTTACCTACATGTTTTATGGATTTGTGGTTTTTGTAAGCAGTTAGCAGTTTTTCGTTGTTACGGTTTGACATGTGTATGTTTGTATATGTACGTGCAGGAGGATCTCCTAACTACAGCTCGACGAGCGCGGCAGCGGCGGGCGGGGTCCAGCTGCTCGCGGTGGAGGAGTACCCTGAGGCCAGTGGCGAGGCCAGCGAGGCGGGCGGCGGCGCTCTGCCCGCGTTCAGCGCACGCTTCGGCGGCGCCTTCGCCTCCACCAGTCGGGCTTCCGTATACGCCCCGTCAGCTATTGCTGCCAATGCGTACGCGCACCAGGTAAGAACAACAGCTCAATCTTATTCGTTACATAGCATTCACAACGATTCGACGTGTTCTTGCTACCAAGGGGGTTTCTTGAAGTCTCTCAAAGGAGTTTACATACACAGAAGTTTGGATGTGTTCGCTTTGCTTAGGATTTGTCCAAGTAATTCCATGTTATCCAGGGTGATCCATAACCATTACTATTTGATCCATTACATTACTATTACTTGACAAAAACCAACTCTTAAGTACGATCGATGTCTTGTGCACTTTCGTCATATTCGGATAAATGTTTTCTAAGCGCGGACTGGGATAGAGGTACATTAAACCCACGCTGGTAAATTTCCTTAACAGAAACATTGCATTCGAGATAAAGTTCGCGCGCGAATTGCAAATCGTGGCAGTCAGTCATTTCATTGTTTCCAAAGAATGTACCCTTCGTATCCCATACGCGTCTCCTTCACATCCTCGTGGAGTTTAAATATTTGTATCTAAGCCGCTGTTTGTTCAGGTCCGATGTCGGCCGGGCCTGTTTGCATTGTTGCGACTTATATTAGGTACTAACTATACCACTTCGGGACCAAAGTTTCTTGTGTATAAATAAGCCATTTTAACTATTTAAATGTTTGTCTATTTCATATTGACGCAACGTATTAAGAGGATTGCACAAACTTTTATGTATATAAATCCTTGTTAGTTTTTATCGCGTACCTACTTAAGATTTGGACGAATTTATTATCATCATTTTAATGTTGCCAAATTTGTACCAGAATTCGCCTGGAGGGAATTAATAATAACTATTTTAGACACGCGATTAGTGGATGTAAATTAAAAATTAAAATTAAGAATATATCTTACGATATTGCAATAAAATGTGCAGGTCAACCGAATAATCGCATCATCGTTTTACAAAATAGGACCCCAGTTAAAAATCGATCGGAACGCCGGCGATTTTCGAAAATACTTTCCCTTCTCGAAACAAAAGAAATGGATAAGATAAGTGCAAAACAGAGTATTCATTGTAAAGCTATGTGAGCTTGTGTTATCTGGAGCAACAATTAGTATCCGGCGAGCGGCACGCGTCACCCCGCTGGCGACTGCTGGTTCCGCCGGCCGGCCGTTTTAAATGCCACAACACAGCTAATTGCACGTTAGCTTACCACGTGTCATGAGTCGTGTTTTCAACTGTTTCGTACTTTATATTGTTGGACACGGCTCTCCTCTCAGAATGAGAGA
Source organism: Parelbella macleannani (assembly GCA_018245755.1). Taxonomy (NCBI): domain Eukaryota; kingdom Metazoa; phylum Arthropoda; class Insecta; order Lepidoptera; family Hesperiidae; genus Parelbella; species Parelbella macleannani. The sequence continues at coordinate 8,085 of DWEE01001465.1, forward strand.
GTTAAAGCCATAGTGACCTAATGCGGGTTGCTACACTTAACATGTAGGTACCTATTAGTAAATAATTTTGCCTCGCAGAACATTTTCAAAAAATATATACTTCATCTAGCCTTTAACTATCTTTTAACATAAGACAATTGCTCTGAGTATGTTTTGTTAATAGACTTTTTTTTATTTTCGAATCCAGTAATGACACCTGATACATAATCAAATATTAGAATGTTTCCCAAGTGGTCGGTGATCAGTATGATTTATTGGTTTTCCCAAATGATTATTCATTTTGTTTTAATTGTATTAGGGTCGCATTTGCCTGCAACCTCATCTGATGGAAAACGATACCTATGGCAAGCAGTCTTGTCTTATACTGTCTGTAACTTATCCACAATCTGTGATGTTTGGGTGTGTTTGTTTCCAGGAGATGTGGAGCGGGCTGGACGGCAGCCGGCGACCGCCGCTGTCCGCCGCCGCCAGCCTCTCAGCAAGTAAGTGCCCTGAACTCATTTCAGAGATCAAGATTTAAAAGAAATCGTTAAATTTTGTACTACTTATGTTTTTTGCCTATGTCTTGTTAGTTGTACATTCATGTGTTTACGAGCCTAAAAACTTAGACATGTTAACGGTATCATTGATTGGAATAACTGATTTAAGTACTTTTTCACGCAAATACGCTGTATTATTTAATTTTTATTGGAGTATCGACACTGTATATATTATAGGTATACTCGTGTGTATCTGGCTCACATCTGAAGTTCATATGTCTGCTACTATAAAACTCTTTCTCAAATCCTAATGCGTTGTACCTGCTCACACTTTGAATGTTTTCAATTCTCATATCTTATGATTGAGACACTCCACTATTTATCAAAGCATGTCAATCTTTTGATAGCAGTGAACCTACAAAATGGATTTGATGCTACGGAATATTTCTTTTGTCATCGAAATTATGAAAGGCTAAAAACGAACGCTAATTTGCTTATTCGTAACAAGAACACAAGCACCAACAATAGACAATTAAGATATCAAACACAAAAACGTTAAGTTCCGAAGTAGCTGTGATCGAAAACATTTCATCTTGTAGCTTCATAAAGAAGAGAGTGATGAGTATAGAAGAAGCATATAAGGTGTGTAAGGACTTTAGACATATTTAACATTTGGTGCTCTCTGCCTATCCCGTACGAGACCCTAACGTGATGATGGAATAATAACCCATCGAAACAAGTGGAAACGTGAAAACAAATAGATTTGATAGGGCAGTGTTTATTGTCTTGTATCCGGGCATGATTCAATGTATATAATTCAAATATACATTCAAGATGCGATTTCAATACGATGTCCTTGAGATATCTTTACCGTTATAACTGAGCTGGTCGTCCAGTTGATAGTGTCTGAACAGACCCGGCTTGAATTTGAATCCGATGTAGAACAAATACTTGTGTGATGAACAAGACTATTTTAATAAGAGTGTGATAGGTGTAAAGGTTCTATATTAGTGTACATTCAAATAATTGTATATGTATGTATGTGTTTATCAGCTGTCTGGTTACTATAGAACGCGCGCCCCCTAGTTTGGGTTCAAACGACTTTGTGGCACAGGTTGTTGTAATTTATTCGTTATGTCAAGTCCGAATAGTTTACCAGTTAAAAATTAAATTTGTACAACACGACTTAACTGACGAATTAACTGAGATATTAAGAGAAGCTATCAACCAACGAACACGAAGAATTAATGACGACGAGGATTGCACTACGTGACATTTGGGCATTCTTTGACGTACGAGAATCGTGAGAATCAGCTGATTAACATTATACATTTTACAGATATTGTGAAATTTTTTTATATCGCAAGCGCGGATCGTATTATAATTTAAATTGATAACTTGATAAAATGTTCAATAAGAATCGATATTGGTTCGTCGTTCAATTAATTAACTGCTATCGGTTTGAAAGAGGTTTTCCGCGGCTCCAGCCGATCTACTCCGTTGCAACTGGTATGAAATTTTTGAGAATATAAACAGAAAAACAAATTAAATTCTATCACATACATGCGCATAATGGGGATTTTTTGAATGCAATTTAATTTAACTTTTTGCGTGATATCTATGAAGAAATTGAAGTTTATAAGTAAAGAAAAATGATTGGGAACTCCGACAAAAAGAACGCAGTCGTATTATTTACTAAGATCGCCAAATTGAAACAATATTCACAGCTATAAGCGTAAAGACCATTTACTTTCAAATAGACCGTTTCGGAGAGCAGAGCATTTGAAACAGAATTATCTGTATTTAAAATAGAACTTCAGCACATTTCATTAAAGTCTCTTTTTACATTTATATTGTTTTATGACAAGATGAGGTTCGAGAGCCGTCACAAAACAAGTTAAACCTAAAAGTAGACTGTATTGACACATGCGAAAGTTCTATTTTAAATACGATCAAAATCCGTTCTGCTCTCCGTGACAGTCCATTTTAAAGGAGCCTAATGGCTGCTAGTATCTAGCTGTTTTGTGCGATAATAGTTTTAATCGTTTAATCGAAGTGATCAATGCTTTGTTGTTGAGAAGTCATAACGGCGTGTGTACTACTGTTAGTGATAAGGACGCGTGGGATGCGGACACTGATAGCAACTTAGGCGCACTTCGTACTGCATGGCGTTTTTTAGTGTTTATTTTACACGTTAACTTTTTTATTTTACAAGTTACGTTTATTTATTGTACACATTTTGTTTTTACATTTATTATTCCAATTTTTTTATAATGTAATAGTTTTGTAATAACATCACTTATTGATAGCTTTCGACAAGTCACATACGACGTGATCTTATATAGAGAGCCATTCATGTTATATAAATATTTTTATATGGATTTTATACAGTCAGATACAGTACGAACTTTCGTGTTCATAACTCAAATGTTGGTCTTTAACGGGAATCGAACGATCTCTGGCCTAACAATAATTCAGAAATGCCACAATGTAAGAAACGCGAGTCCCTATCACGTCACTTTCGGACGCGTGTCATTTTCGCAACTGTATACTTACTATAGAAGATACTATTTATTTCAAATAGAACTTTTTAGCTTACTTACATCTTCACATTACTTTAAATTTCTTTGTTAGAATCAACATGGCTGTGATTTTTTTTAAATATCGCCTCGGAGGCGTAAAGCAGCTTCGACATTACGATATTTATTAACAGTCATTGTTTTTGATCGAAAGATAACTTGGTAGTGGGCCTAACGAGCGAGTTGACGTCAATGTAGGTGTAGGTATGACATGGCATGTGGCATGTCTATGTACATACATATGTAGAGTCGGTGGTGTGTGTTCTCAGAGTTTTTGGGCGCGGGGTCAACTGATAGCCTGTCGCCCGGCGCTTACCCACCACGTACCCACCGCTCAGACGCTCAAACTACTGTTTTATTTATAATTTCGTCGTGATAACACGTCTGTTCCGATAAGAGAAGGCTCTCATCGGTTAGAAACAATAATGTAATGTAAAACTCGCAGAAGGCACTAAAAGCAATAAATGATGAATTTTCTTAGTTATAAGTGTGGTTTCCTTAAGAATGTGGTATCATGTTGAGAGCTCGCTGAGTTTAGTAGCGTTAGTAGTGTTTGCGGTCATGGCCCAACAGCGGGAGTACTGGGATTGATGTCTCAGTTGTATATTGATTGAAGTGCGCTATTTACACGCTAATTACGTTTTCTTTTACCACTTATAATATTACACATTAGCAGCATTTCATATAATTACAAAGTCAATCTCACCTACCGTGGACTCGAAGGTATTTTATACTTTGAAAAGAGTTTGAACTATTCTCATACTGGTGCCGCTAGCTGATGTTAAAAAAAGAGAGATCACCCATTGATCCAGTGGACCTATCTGAAGAGCCGGGAGTTGTGGTTACGATTCTACATTATATAAATATATATTCTAATCTATGTTGGTTGCCAAAATGGTAGAAGAATATGATCGTTTGTACATATAATCGATTATTTAAAAGTGCCGCCGTAAACCTGTACTAGATAAGCATATTTCATTTTAATTTCATCCATCCGCGACGAACTTCAAAAGTGATACAACATGCGAATGAGCGTTGCTAGAAAGAAAAAGTGGCGAAGGGTCCATATAAAATATAAGCGCGTTATGTTTTTCGCGTTTCAAGTACTTACTTCGTGTTCGCGTTCGCACTTAAACCTTCATCCGTCACTAGCAATGGGTTTTTACAACGGTTTTGTGACCCTTATAAATAAATTAATAGCCTTTTAAGAGCGTCGCCGAAGTGGATTGCGTCCTAGCGCAAAAAAACTTTATGCGCTCGGCTGTACGTCGAGTGCGTATCGTGCGCTCGCAAAAAACTACGACAGTGATGTTTCTCGAGGTTAGTTCGAAGCGATTCGTTTATGGTCGCCGCTAGCCCCAGCTACAGATGTGACAAAAATCGGCATTAATCATTCATTCGTCACAATACTTCCTAATGGATATAAATGTGAATCAACGTACTTAAAGTGTACAAGTAATAATGACATGGCCAACACAACGAATGTTTACACAAGTACATACAAGCAAAGAATCGAAACAAAACTTCAATGGGCGAACAAAGGATTGACAGCGCAGAGTTCGTTCGGAGTACAGTCGCGAGAAACAATATTCATTCTCGTTCGATCGATATCGGGCAAAAATCACGTTCGTTCATACTCCGATGCTGACATGCGTGAGATTATGAGGAATAGAGAGGGCTGCGTCACATGACAGAGAGAGACAAAAACAACGGGATGTAAACGTTAATGTCACTTTTATCTGTTTCATAATTTTTTAACGATTGTGAAGTGAAAAGTGACGAGATGCCTATTATGTTTATCAATGTTTAATATACCGTTTTAACTGCTTTCGTGAGAAATAAGGGAAGAGAGTGAATTCTAGGAAAACTAAACGCACGGAGTAGCTGTTTGTAATATTTGTTCGAGTATTACCTGAATGTTAAAAACAATTAAATACCAGAAGTCCACAACACCGCAAAGTCTTTACGTACACAGTGTTAGTCATTCGCTTCTTATGTGATTTTGTATTCACACTTTTATGAACTGACCTACATATATTCTATCGCGATTTGTAGTTAGGCATAAAATAATAATAATAATAATCGACCCATTTGTCATTCCACTGTTGGAATATGGGTCTCCTCTCATATTGAGAGGG
>DWEE01001466.1:0-13279 GCA_018245755.1 Parelbella macleannani
GCTCCCAAAGGCTCCTATTTTAGGCTAGCAACAGGATATTTTAATTTAACAGAAAAGTATGCCAAGACATTACTTAGTGGGTGTAAAGCAAGCATTAGCCTGTTAATGGCACATCCTAATGTAAGTTGATTTTTAATGAGATTTTTTAAATAACTGTAAAAATAAAATATAACTATACAGAGTGAAATTTTATAGTGAAATTATGATAAATCATTATTTATTTAAAATAAATTGCATATCAATTGTTGATAATCTTTAAACTTGTTGTGTACTGTTAAAAGGGTAAATATAACAAAAACATTATATTCTTATTTTGTTTTTCAGGCTAATGGGTTTATGGGTGCTGCTGGTCCAGCTGGCGGTATTCCACATGCATATTCTTTGATAGCAAGAAAGTATGTTTTTATATTATCTTATTTTTCAGTAGGAAGCTAGAAATTTTGCTACAAGTTAAAATTTCTATAAATTGGCCAATCTGTCTGTCAAATATGTGTGTACTTCAGGAATTTGCTTTATATGAATAGTTAAGATAGTATTCCCTGTCATCTTTGATTCCTCATTATAATGGAAGGCAGTTGACTGCTTTTTGGTTAATATTGAGTGTTTTATTGTTTTTAGATTTTGGCAAAGAGTGATGGATTCCAATCAAGCCTCAAGAGTGCAGATGCTGGAATATGAGCGACCTGGATGGACATTTCATGCTAAGGGTTTGTGGTAAGTATAGACTAAATGTGACCAGTTTATATTTCAGTTACGAATTTGTGGTACACTTGTATTGTTCAAAAGATGTTGATGAATGTCAAATTAATTTAAATCTTTGGTGTTTGAACGTGGTTTCTAAACCCCAATAAACTAATGATTTTGACACTTTTTTGAATTTTTATTTAGATAACTAGTGACATTATTTAAATATTGCACTTTGACTCTAGTCTAGTTATCTCGTCTTTAATAATTAGTTAATATTGACACATTATTATTATCAATGTCTCTGCAACTCATGATTTGATATTTTTTGGATTCATCGCTTTGTCGTGAATTGGGTGCGTCAAAGGTTTAACTAGTAGTGGGCTGGTCTACTCTGCGTAGGCCAGGGTGTGATCGCCGTTTATAACCCTTTTTGGCCTACGACTGTCTTAGATGAACAGTTACAAAATTCTGATTAATTATAATATTTGGTTCTAGGTACTATCCTCCAGGTAGCGACGTGCCCTGGGCCACAGTGGTGGGCTCCGCGAACCTGGGCGAACGTTCCGTGCGACGCGACTTGGAAGCGCAGACAGCCATTTTCACAGTATCGCCAGATTTGCAGGTTCATCCTTTAATAATAATAATACAATGCCTACATATAATATTCGTTTTAATATATTTTTCCTTCGTCAAAAATAAATATGTAAAAAAATAGATGTTTGGTCAATATTATCAACTGGATATGGCATAAACGTCTTTAACTTGGATAGAGTCGGGTCGGATGGGTAGTATTTTCTTCCCCTATTACTTATACAATCCCTGGTCTGCTAGTGTAATAAATATTAGCTTTCTCATAAAATTTATTGCTAACCGAGGCAGTTACTTGTGTCTTGAGAAATGACTTTTTGTTCTGTCTGGATGTTAAATTTTTATATGAATATTTTTTTAATAATGTTATATTTACGTTCATTTGCTATTTCAGTAACAAAGCAAAATGTCACCCTTGTTAAGGTGCAGATGAAAATTTGTGTAAACTATCCCAAGATAACACTATGCAAGGATATTGTAAAACAATAACTTGAGTTTATACAATAGTATTATCCAGAATAATTTGTTTGTTTCGTTTCAGAAAAGACTACACGAGGAGTGCTCTAAGCTCCACGACTACTCGTCGGAGTGCAGCAGCGAGTTGCAGGAGCGACGCACGCCGCTCTGGGTTCGAGCCACCGTTGGCGTGTTCAGGACTTACTTTTAATTGGAAATAAAAGAATAGCTTTCTTTTCATAAACCTGATTTTTGCCTCCATGTCGGGAACGTTATAAATATTTTTTTGAAAAATGCCCTTTCCGTGTGCACGCACTTCAAAGATCCTTATAACGTGTACCAGGAAAACAGAACAAGTCTTAAGTTTGTCAGAAGCGTTCCGGCGGTTATATCGGAGCGACAGAAACCTTTATCTAATTTCCTTAATCCAATTGTCTAAACATAATTTGTGTGTAACATACACGTCAATACAAAAATAAATTCCACGGATGGTACAATTATTCAGTCCAAGCACGCCCGTGCCATACGACACACACAGCACAGAAACACACACATACACACACACAGCACAGAAACACACACACACACACAGCACAGAAACACATACACACACATACAACAGGCCCTCTACTTTATGGCTCAGTGAATACAATTACTAAATACTATTTTTCTAAATTGTATTATTATTACTTTACTGAAGTATCACATTATGTCGCGAATTTTTTTATTTCAATTTATACAAAGTATTGTTTGATTTGTATATATTTTACATGTTTTTAAAAAAAACATTGTGCATTAGTACCTGACCCCTTCGAACCGGTCTAGTTGTTTAAGTATAGGATACATGGATAGTCAAGTGTTATGAATTTAAAATATATCTGTTATAGTACTGGGTATGTTTTATTGTTGACGTGCGCTAATAAATATCGTTTAAAATCATCGTATTTTATTGAGACCCTTCTATATTTGTAAAGAAAAAACAAAATCGTTTCAATCACTTTTAATCCATATTCATTCTTATTTGCTTCATTATAATCACATAATTATATTGATTCACACTTAAAATAATTTTAAAATAAATTAACTGAAAAAACACTGCAATAATTTATACAAAAAAACATAATTCAGTCGGTGCATGACATTATTTGATTAGAATTAAAAATTAAACAATCAAATTTACAATAATAGGAATCAGGCACATTAATAATAATTAATAGATCTATTCACTAGTGAGTGATGTTTTACTAAAATATCGCAACAATACCAGACAGGTAAAGACGATAATGGACGAAGAATCCCCTTTAACGACGCATTATAGACAATAACAGATCGATCACATAAAACAAAAACTCACTTTTGAGCATATACATACATTATAACGAACATATCAATTGAGCAAATCACACAAATTATGCATTCTATATAATACTCAATTACGAATCAGTATTCAGACGATTTACATTCTGTATTTATATGAGCAACAGTTGAAGATAATACTATTTTTTTTTTCATTAGAAATAAGTCTCGACTCAGCAGTAACATGTACTGTAGAAACAGTGTTCGAATGTTTCAGTTTGGACGCATTTTATACTAATCTTTGGTGTGCAGGGCATAACAACGCTGACTAACTAAATGCTGTTTTCAGATGTATACGATTATTACAAATAACAAACAGATACTAGCATAAAATTGCGTAATCAACGAACACAGCATTTAAAGGATAGTCAACACAGTTCACACGGAAACAATTATTACGTGTTGCGGTAACGCCTTTGACTTACAAATATAAATACGGTTTGCGGATAGGTACAAAAATAGTTCACCTATACAAATACAATTAAGACTACTTAACGATTAAATATCGCGAGGAGGTTGCGTTGTGGGCACGAGCGAGGCGACGACGCGGACCGGCTCATTTAATATTTACCATTTAATAACTAGGAAGGTATCGACAATGGAATTAAATTTCAACGATATGGGCACACCATACACATATATACTTATAAACGCGATCGCAAACAATCCTCCTGCAATAATAATGCTACTTATTGCGTATCACACTAAGGTAAATTGACTAGTGTTGTGAGTCAGTCACCTGCTTCAGTGACCTCTCCCGAGCATCCTCGATCGACGAGGGGTTTACAGACAAGAGTCCGCACAGTCCGGTTGGCAGGATAGAGCGGAGTTTACATTGGTTATGTATCAACTGTTTCGCGACATTGACGCTCCACACGGCACGCGGTAAGTTGTAACAGGCTTCGAGCATAATACTGCCATCCATTGAACATGCAGCCTTACCGTTGGACTACATTTGACAACATTGTATCGCACAACCAATTGCTATAAATAAGTCAAGCATAGATAAGTGTGTGCACCTGTCTGCAATCCAAACACGTAGTTGTTTTACAATCAGTCTAACGTTTAATGAAGCTCGCCACACCTTTCTTTGATATAAATGGTCATACCTATCTGGAGGTCGTATGGCCAAAGTGACCGGTGTAGGCCGCTTCAAGGGTGACGCGATGCTCTAATCTAATCCAACGTTGGCTAGCGTGGGCCGGTTCTAAGGATGACGTGATTAGTCGGCCGGCCTACTCGTAAGTCGTCCGCTGCACTTCGATTAATAGGCGACACGGTGCGTTGCGTAACGAGTGGGCTAGTCAGGTGGCCGGAGCGAAACGGTAAAGTGGAGCTAGTAGGAGTGGGTCGATCAGAAGCCGGCGTCGGGCGGCGGGTCGGGCGGCATGTAGTGCAGCTCGTCGACGGGCGCGCTGCACACGTTGTAGAGCACGGCGAAGAGCGTGCAGGCGGCGTACGCGCCCAGCGCCGCCCACCACAGCAGCCGCTCCCACAGCCGCTGCTGCGCGTGCTTCAGCACCAGCAGCCCGATGGTGAGGCCGGCCAGCGCGCCCGCCACGTGCGCCGCGTACGACACCGGCGGCGCCTCCTGCGGCACGCGCATTGCACATTAGTGCTGACTTGCGATGCATAACTCTTAAATACGTGCTATTGATGTGCCATAAATAATATAATTATTGATACTTTGAGTTTCCTATTACATGTTGATAATACCTTCGACTGTTCAACTGGTTGATAAGCCTTCTGATAGGTATAAAATTTATGAGCGCTAAAAATTTAGACATCCTTACTTATTTTTTATATAATATGATTTATAAATATCCCTCAATATTTAAAATGAGACTTGTATTTCATTGAGGAAAATAATCTACTAGGTCTTAGAATTTATTAGAGAAATGGATGACGAGAGCTCACCTTAGTATACCTAGCGTGAACCGCGAAGCCGACGTCACAGGAGGCGACGGCGAGCGCGGCGACGAGCCTCACGGCGCCGTATCGCATGGTGTGGAAGTTGAGCAGCGCGTTGGCGAGGTGCGCGGCCAGCAGCGCGTACACGCCGCCCGACGCCCCCGCCAGGCACACGTGCGGGTCCAGCACCGACGCCGCCAGCGAGCCGCCCAGCACGCCCGCCAGGTACACCGCGCCGCACCGCGCCGCGCCGTGCACCATTTCCAACGGTAAACCCACCTGCGTTCACAAACAACTCCTTATAGTATTACAATTATTTATTAGTTTTCCATTTCATAACACGGATTTACTTGTTATATCGAAAAACCGACGGTTCGGTTAGGATTGCGTACGGTTGCGTAACGCACAGGTTGATTAGAAAAGCTTTAATTAGGAGAGGTTTGATGTGGAATTCAATAAACGGATTGAACACATTTAAGGTAGATAGAAAAACATGTAGAATGTAGAATAGTACTAATCAAATATGTACCTACATCTATTAATTTGTTACGCCATAAAAATACTATAGTTAGAGAGTTACTAGTTCTGACACGTAATACATGCTTAATAGATGAGCACTGATGTATTTCTGTGTTCCAAAGGAAATATAAAGTATTCTTAGATGCTTACCGCAAGCTGCACGAGCAGGTTGAAGGCAAGATGTAGCCAGCCGGCGTGCACTACGCTGTAGGTGAGAAACCGCCAGAGTTCACGGCGGCGGTCGGGCCGGTACACCAGCGGAGAGTCCACCGGCACCGGGCCCGCCGCCGCCGCCATGCCGCCCGACCCCCACGCATACCACGCGAACACACCCAACTGGGGACAATCCAACAGCTTTTTTATTTTGCCTAACGTACGGTTCAATTTAGAAGAATTCAATTTAATTTTTACCGAACCTGGAATTATTCAAGACAAAAGTGAATAGGCACTTTCAAGGCGACTGCTACATCTTAGGCTGCATCTCGCTTTCCATCATGTGAGATTGCAGCCAAATGCGAGCCTATTTCTACATAAAGAAAACCTTTTTGACTCGGACACATATTGAATGCGGACATCCGTTAGCATATCTGTCTAAATAGGTACATGCACTACGTATATAGGTGAGCGTACTTTACGGGAATGGTCCCGTAGCGGTGAATCAACGAGTGACGAGCGCGCGGTCGCTCGCGCAACCATTGTTATGATTCACGTAAACCGCTTGTTTGAGCGGATGTGAAATCCGTAATTACACTTTTTAATTAACCGAAGCAACTAGAGCGGGGATCGAACAGCGGTATTAGGCGAATAGAAAGTGATGCATGACTTTTCTAGTTCCCCTAACGGCGTGTACGTAGCCATTTAACGCTGCAATGTTTTGCATGATTGGAAATATTGCTCGCGGTTCTTCTTCGTACGTGCTGCAAATATCAACACTATGTACCTACGCTTCTTAGCCAACTTAGTGTTTCAGAAAGATCTGTGATCAACTAAGCTGTCACAAGTCTTCCAACTCAATGATAGCATCACATTTGTGAATATCCTCAGACCTACGACCCTATAGGTGCTTATTAGGTTCCGGTTATTTATAGCTTACAATAGAAATATAACTTCGCGGTTGTTAAATAACAATTTACAATAATTAAGAAATATGAGTCTCTTGCGATAATTATGCAATAAAATGATAATAATTTAAGATGACTTATTCTACACTTAATAATAAAATAATAATAATAATACACTTACCTCTAGTAAAGTGACACAGATAATGAAGAGTGGAGGGGGGCAGCAGGTGTACCGTTCCTGGTAGTACTTGCGCTCCCGCTCCTCAGGGAGAACCTCCATCGCCACTAAGTGAACCATCCTGCAGACAAGCATATATATGTAAATAACTTCAAGCTTAGAATAGTACTATACATTTTCTGCCTAATATAGTCACGTGTTAAGCTGAATCGAGCAACATAAAGACTTTTTGGGCACTAATTTCGTACTATCGCAAACACATATAAGCCTGTGTAAATATCGGATAAAAATCTCACTTTTTTTTTGTATTTTGGCTTAATCAAATAGATACATTTATACCCAATACATGTAGCGAGGAGTTCAATGTATAGTTATACCCAAATTTAACAGTTGGAGCGATAAAACTGTGCTTAATCCGTCGAACTGCAATATCTTCAGGTTGTTTCATAACAGTCAAAACATCCGAAGTGTTAAACACGATTTTTATGTGGCCGAGCGAAATACCGGACAACGAAACTATTTCTCGTGGAAACGTGCGTAACTAATGCTCAACTTACTTTCACGTTAATCTTGCATTCGGTTTATTGAAGCAATTTAATAGCAATTTTATTGTTTGAAAGCACACCATATGTCAATGTGACACGACATATGAATATAAAGAGTATTTTCCCCGACGTCAGTCTGGACAATTAGTCTATTTCAATGAATCGCCAACGCATAAATGCACTGAGAATTTAGTTAAATGTGTGTTGTACCGTAAATGTATTTTGATTACATTGTACTGAAATTTTATGGATCAAACATCGTTAATGGAATTTGCGCGGTTGACGTACGAGTCTCCGGTCAGGGCGTTATTTGTGCTGACTGTTTTGTGTTCGGCAATTTAAAAATAAATTTTTAATTCTATTAACACATGCCAATAAGAAGACAAAACATTTTTTTAAAGTCTACAGGTAATTAATTGTCAGTTCGTTAACACGTGGTATAGTTATTTGTTATTGTATCTAATAATCGGTTATCGTTGCGGCGATGGTTGAGTTTCACCTATCAATTCCGGAAATGTCCACGAATAGGAATGAAGGAATGATTTTTGGATTCCAGTTTAGATACTCTAAACATCTACGACTTTAAGAACATTAAGGGATCTCACAGAGACGTCGTTTTACTTATTGATCAATATAAGGGTAATGGACAGCGCTAAAATTGGTGTCTATTAAATGTAAATACCAACAACGGTAATTAATTTTTGTTTATTAAATATAAATTAATTTAACCAACAGTTTACATTTAGATTTCATCATTCATCTTAAACATCTCACATTCGTGCAAACTATTATTCCTTACGCAACCCCAAATCAATATTTCTTAAAGTGAATGACAACGCTCACTAGTGAGCTTTGGACGGCGTCTTAAAAGCTATATGAGACATAGAAAAGCGACCTGCCTTAAGTTAAAAAGACACAATGGATGCCTTCAATAGCACTAAAGCAACAGCAGATCCTATCACGAAAATTGTCGAAAACATTGCATTAAAGTTAGGATTTTGCATTTGTTCGTATAACATGAAAGTCGCGAGCTGGATGTTGCGATAATACGTGTAAACTCGAGTCCGATCTGATTACACCAATAGGTCGGCGGGCTGCGGAGGTCACGAGGTAATCCAGTCACTCGGGTTATCAAACAAACGTATCATCGTGCAAATATGCTGTGGACTATTTTCTTCACTCTCACTGCTTTGCTTATCTGAACTTTTCTGACATTTTCCATGATGTTAATATCTGCATTTAAAGTTTATCGTTTTTTTATATCCATAGACACTTTAAAGTAAAGAATCGATAATAATTGATCTACTGTGGTATAATGACCGGGCTAAGCAGTCAAATCTGAATTGATGATTCTATAACCTTATTATGCATATAATATGTTCTATTTAAAAGCACTGGGATTCTGAAGATATAATAAATGAGACGCTGTATTTAAGTTGGGTTACCTGGCAAAGAACGTGGGGTCTTCGAGTAGCAGATGGAAGTCGTTCTCCGAGCTGATCTCGCGGTCTCGCTGGTGCACCGCGCATCTATAGCTGCGTGTCCGCTTGCCGCTCATCTGAAACAAAAAACATATCACATCACATCAGCAGCCTATCTCAGTCCACTGCTGGGCATAAATCTCCCCCGCTGAGCACCATCGCGCCCTGAGCTTAGCGCATCCAGCAACTGCCTGCAGTCTTTGACACAAAGGACATACAAGTAATTATATGCATTGCAAACCCAATATAAACAAAACACATCATATTAACATGTTACTGTTTTATGGTATATGTTATATTCTTCTTTTTCTTCTCTAGCGTTACGCACTTGCCAGAGTGGTCGAATTTCCAGGGTCAGTGGTTCGCTTCACAATTCTCCGTCATTCGTTGCGTATTATTGCCTTTATGTTATATACAAATTAGAATATATGAGAAAAAAAGAAATTTTCAATTGCAAATAAACTTTTGATTAATAATATCGCCCTACAATAATAAATAGTGTTTCTGCGTTTTCATGTTCAATAAAATTAGGTTATGAAATTCCAAAATACGTAAATATATTTTTATATAGCAGTTTAGCTAATTCCAAAACGATCGAAGTCTACGAAGCGTGTTCGTGACGTGTACAATTTCATTTTTACACAATTACGTGTAGTGATTTCACTGCTCCATATACGAATACGAAATGTTCGGATTAATGTGAATTACTTACACCGAAAACATTTTTAATTTGAGTAGCGCTTGCTTCATAAACAATTGATATGACTTTATTGCGCATCGCATACAAAATGTATGCATGTGAAACACGGCCTTGGCGTGTTAAACTTTTACGTACCTACAATGTTTTAGAATTACACCAACATGTTTTACATATATTAGATATTATGTGGCTTTCTTATGTTGAAGTTATTTACTATTTTTGGAAGAAATATCATAAGTCGTCAAGAGCGGGAGATTCTTTAAGCTCATAAATTAATTTCCTTTACAATAGTCAAGGTAATACAGAAAACTTAGTGTAAGACAATAGTGAATTTATGAACTATTTGATTAAAATATAAAAGATCAATATATGTACCTATGTAAATAAAATCTGCTTAATCTCCGACGAGTTACATGTTATTTTATAGTTTTGTTATAACTGTAAAGATTGCTTGTCGTAAGGTATCGCTAGAACCACGTTCTTCAACATTTATCGTTATGTAATTGTATCGCCGTCATAGGCCTCAATGTTAGGTCCAAGGTAAGTTGTATTGTATAATTCTATTAACGTATCTACGTAAATCTAAGTCCTCTATTGTTATACATTTAGGTAACGATAAAAATAGTTTCTAAATTAAAATTGTTGCCATATGATTTTATTAGAATCATTTATCATTCATAAAAGTCTTCAAAAGTTTGAATTGTTAAGCTTAAGTTTGCTCCAGATCTTCCTCCAGGGTTTGTCCGTGCCCAACTGTGAGGTAAAAAATTGCTTGTCTCAGTATACAATATCTGGTCACAAATAGTGTTTATTATTATTATTTTGTAGTATGAATGTATAATGGCATAACAACATCTTCAGTTAAGAATACTGTCATGTTAGTGTTATAAAAAATTAAGCTATATTTGCAAGTTAGTGCCGCCGGGGGGATTTATGTGTCGCGGCGGAATCGCGGCGGCGGCGGCTGGCGCGCTTCCAATGAGTATCGACCCCGCCGCCACCCCTAAATCAGTGCCGTGGTCAATCTTTTTGGGTTACTACTTAAATATGATTAGCTTTTAAACGGTCGATGTTACTCCAATATTAAACTTCTCGTGTCTATGTACATTATTGAATTATGTACAGGCTTAACTCACATATGGTTAAGTTTATTTGGGACAGCCTGACTAGTTTCAGCCGTATACCGGAGACAGTCTCCTCTGCAACTTATTTGCTATCAGCGGGAAGCTTGGAAAGCTTCCCTCGGATAGGTCCAAAATAGATGTATTTTAAAAACATGCATACCTACCTATTTAGCTGTTCTTTTTTGCTAATTGTACAATTTTAGATTTGATTCAGAACTTCATCATTGTCCTACTTGGAAATATTGTAAATTAATAAAATATACAATTATAATTTTATTATCGATGTACCGATATCGAAATACAATTAGGTACATTACCAATGTGAATAAATTTATATTTCATTCCTTAAATATCCTTATTGAGCCTTATTTCTTCAATAACATAAACAAATGTTTATTTACCGCAAAAAACGATGTTGCATTTTGTTAAACATATAAATCGTAAATTTTGTTGTTATACATTTCATGAATGAACAGAACAACTGTTTAGATATGCTCAGTGATGTAATGCATGATGTTATAATGAGGGTTGTGGGCAGAGTGAGAGGCGACAGCCGTGGGTGAACGACTGCACAACTAAGGAACGAACTACGAAACAGTTCATTCGATGTGCACAATATGGCATTTTAATAATTACGACGTTTTTATGAACGCGATGAAAAATTAAATAACACAGGTTACAAATTTTTTACTCATCGGTTCTAAATATTTACATATGTAGACAAATATAAAGTGATATAACGTATTGCGCTATGACAGGTTCGTAGGCAGTGAGAGGCGGTGATAGTGGGTGGCGCGGTGAACGACTGCACCGGTAGAGATGTACGAAACAAACTAATCAATGCGAATCAAAACAATCATTCGATATATACTTTGCGGCGGACTCGCGACGGAAACTAGGTATTACAACGAGTAGGGTTGTGGGCAGAATGAACGATAGCGGTGGGTGGCGTCGGGAGACTGCTCTAGTGCATACGTCACAGCGAAATGAATGATGACCACAGGCATTAGTCAAATTACCCAATAAATCATTCAGATTTCCATTAATCGGACAATAACTGACACCATTTACAAACTTTATAAATTAGCAACAACGTATATAAATGGAAGAAATACATACCCAGTAATTTTGTTGGGTCAATTTTGTATATTTGTTGTGATTTACGCTTAAGAATTATGCCAATACACACTATTAATCATTCGACTTTAATTCGATTGAAAGTTTAAGTGTTTATATATTGTTACCGGCGTATGGAGTCCATCCCTTTGCGAGTCGCGATCCAGCAGACAACCGCATTGTCTCCGCAGTCGTTCAACTCGGATTCCCACGAGATGCGAACTGTCCAATGCCAAAACCCAAATAGCCTAGACGCGCCGCAGACTCTGCTAAATCTGGCTGCCGCTGTCCGCGACTCATTTAGAAAGCGACGTGTGTTGATCGCTAAACAATTTGATGTATATACTATTCATACCAATAAGCGTACTAATCTAATTAGTAATATGATTATGTTAATATATATACATACATATATTTACATATGTACATATGTAAATATGTAATATATATATAATATATATAATATGTATAAATATTGTATAAAATATATTGAATATGTATAAATAAATGTTTTCCAAATCATTTTTGTTACTCTTAAAATTGGCAATTCTGTAATTCATAGCCAGATACATCCAAAAAATATATACATATGTATTGAATATTCCAAATATGAAATTACATAATGAAAAGTATAAAATGATTTCAGAAAAATCGATTAAATTAGAAATTAGGTTAATTTGGTATTTATTGACCATAGTACGCATTATATAGAAAATATATTGTTAGACTAATTTTATTACATTCGCTCTCATGCAGTGCGGTCGAGTGAATGAGTAGGATTTTTTTGCGTGGACTAAAATATCACCTTCTGAACTATATTCGAGAGAGCGCAATGTTGTAGAACACTACGATATGTTAAGATCAACGGTCGCCACTCTATCCTGACAGTACGAAATACTCCGCCGGGTCCCTGTAGTGGCATAAAAAGAATAGTCCCAAAGGAAATGGTTAGATTACTTTTGACATTTTGACCATTTGTTTTATTAATAAAAACAAATGAATGCAAATTTTTAAAGCTAAAAATAGGTTTATTAATTTTTAATATTGCTTGGCACAAAGGTTAATTGAGGGTCGATTATTGTAATAGAGTGCGTTTCCGCAGTTGCACAGGCCGGGCGGCAGTGGGCGCCAGTGGGTGCGGTGGGCCGGCGTGGGCGCCGCGTGACTCACGCCGACATCCGACACGTCCGATACGTATCCGGAACCACTAACTAGGCACTATTGCCATCGCCCGTCAAACGAGCGCGCGAGCCTACGCGACGCACTACACATTTCAATAGCCCACATTATTATTCATGATTTATCTATTTATTATATGCGCAACGGCTTCAATTCAATCATATCCTTAAATTTTTTTCATGCTTTTGTTTTAAATATTAAGTCATCTAAAGTCCGAACAAGGCGGACGTGCGTACAGGGAATATGAATATGGACGTCACGGAATTACCAGCTAATATATTTATTCAGGCCTGTCAGACGTTTTGTTAATGTTAGATGTTTCCGTCTTTATTATTAGTCAAATGAAATATCTCGTCTATTATTTTATTTTTTGAATAC
>DWEE01001467.1:0-13275 GCA_018245755.1 Parelbella macleannani
GTTTTCCTTCACCGTTAGCAAGTGATATTTAAACTTAAAACACACTTTTTATAAAGAGGTGCGCGTCATGGATTTGAACCCAGCACCCCAGGAGTGAGAGGCTTTATAGGCTATCACTGCCTATAAAACTTTGATACCAAATTTATAAAGAATTAAAATATCCAACTAATTTGGTACAAAGGCAAAGACAGCGCTGGTTAATTATAAACATTCTATATAAACTATATTTTTGCAAATTATTCAAATGCAGAACATATGGAGTCTAAGAGGTACTATTAGTATTTAAAAAAAACTAAAAAACAATATGGCGCATACCTGTCAAATGAAGTTGGCGCTGCAGCGCTCAGGTTTCGATTTTGACATATTTTTCGGCGCAGTTAAAATTTGTGTACCTACATTTCGCAAAGCTAGCGATAGGTACTGGTGTCAAATTGGCCGCTATTTGAAATCAATGATCCGTGTCGAACAACACATATACATGGATACAGTGAATTAATATGCCACCATAGTGTTAGTGTGTTTGGTCCAGTTTCTATTGCATGTATCACAGTGCCTTTTTGATATTCCTACCTAATAATATTTAAATGAATTTTACTGTCAATTGAGAATAGAGCTTTCGTTCTAATGAACGCGTATGCGTATTGAATTGAATAAGAATGAAGTTCCAATTTCAAAATTGTCAAGAGATTGTGATGTGATGACGTTGTTATAACAGAAGTTTACATACTTAGTTTGAACCAGTTAGGACCTCAAAAGTTATTAATTGTCATCCATTCATTTTTCAAACGTTTAACATCAGACATACCATCGCTAACTGCACTCCTCTGTTACAATGAAGATATGTAAACCTCCCAATCGCAACAGGTACCGATCACGATTAACAGTATACGAAGATACATCCGCTAAGTACGTATAATACAATGCTTGTATAATGTTGTAGTGGGTTAGTATTGTTGACTTACGGTATGCGTCGGCGGTTATCGGCTGTCGTCGGCGGTTGTCGGCTGTCGTCGGTCGTCGAGCGAGCGTCAGTTGATACTTGTGCGTGGACATGTGCACTTAGAGATAAGTGATCCGGTGCACAACGGTTGACCGGTAACTACTCTACATGTAATTGCTATTATTGAGAGCTGCAGCTCAATAACACTAGTTGGTTGTAGCTGCCAATAAACATTGTTTGTAAACATCTGAGAAATGTTTCCGCATGAAATGGTGGTGAAAGTAAATGTGAAATTGAATTCATCATTATGAGGTCGTTTTCATGCATTTAATTTCGTATACATACATGCAAGCCTCTCTAACAGCATACCACTGAGCTTGACCTTCAGTTCTTTACATCCAACCACTGCCAGCCACTTTGAGTATATCGTTACTTCTAGATGAAACTAATTTCTTAAATTCAAATAAACAAATAATTTTAATTTTTCAAAGGGCCCTTAAATGAGTAGACCCGTTGTTATTCTAATAATAATCTTTACAAAAGATTACGAGCAGATTCTTCATAACAAGATCAGAAACATTTGGAATGTGTATGCAAAACATATCATGCGAATGAGCGTTTGCAACATAGCAGACTGAGTATTTTAATTGGAGATTTCTAGTTGCTTCAAATTTGAAATCGTCGAAATAATACAACAAGTACTGTTGGTGATTTTGCTTTAGAAGAATCAATGGTAATATTAGTATCATCTCCCATTACAGAAATGCACTATACAGTCCAAATAGACTGTTGGGTTCTCGGAGAAAGTTTCACAACAGTAAACAGATATTTGGGTTCCATGGGCGAACTATGCAACAAAATCCAATAGGCTATTGGGTTCTTGAACTGTATTAAATGGAACCGCCCACTATTTTGCTAAGTCACGGTTTTTTTCTTTCTACCCGACTTCGATACATTCCTTATCTTGACAATAATGATTAAAAAAGAATTTCTTATTAAATTATATAAAATGCTACAATATTGGACGATCCGTTGGAGCTGCACGTCCTTTATTAACTTATTATTGAATATGGTATATACTGAAAATGCTATATATTTTATTTACTGCACCCATAACTTTGCATTGGGCTTTGGAAACTTTTTGGCAGCCTAACACGCACTTGGACAGTGCGGCAGACTATGGCCTTATCCATCATCCATCCACCATTAGTTTATCCATCAAAATCATTGT
Organism: Parelbella macleannani; assembly: GCA_018245755.1. NCBI lineage: Eukaryota > Metazoa > Arthropoda > Insecta > Lepidoptera > Hesperiidae > Parelbella > Parelbella macleannani. The sequence continues at coordinate 2,172 of DWEE01001467.1, forward strand.
CTTCATTATCATCGTCATATCATCACGATCATCATCAATCCTATTGGAGGGATTGGATTAGTCTTTCCCCTATTGGATACGGCTCTTCTTTCGCAAAGAGAATGAGAGTGTGCTATTAAAAGAAAATAAGAAAAAAGAACGTATTTTATTTCCACACTTATCCACACACATAATTTATAAATACGTAATTCAGTGTTGGTATTTTCGCTAACAGTTCGCGACGACACGAGTCTCAAGGTTGTAAATTTCCTCTCATATCGTTACCTATTCGTTGCGCTCTCCAACGTTCCTACGCTAATGAACACCCGCGATACCTATGGGTGTGTCTATCAAGCTAATCAATACAGTACGTCAGTGTATTAAATTGTATATATTAAATCCCTTTGATGTGATAGCTTGCGTTATATGCCACGTACGGCGTTCTCGATTCTAGGAGAAACGATTGGTGAAGAAATATATCATGAGGAATCTTAGAGTTCTCCATATTGTTTCCTAAGACGTATGAAGTCAGCCAACCCTCACTTGGTAATCACTTCTAGCAGACCACAGCCTTCAACTTTTCATTCGCAGTGATCCGTGTGCAGTAGAATGAGTTGATAAATAGGTTGATGATAATGATGATGATACTGTCAATGATAATTATTGATAATGTAAAACAAATGACAACACTACGTTCATATGTCTGTGTAGGTGTTAAAAAGCCAAAACTTCATTGTGTTTATTTTAAAAACCAACCCCTAATTTAATCATATCTGCAGAATAGAGTAACGTAAGTCACGCTACCCTAAGGTGCGCGAAAAATACTGGGGCAACTTAGGGTTCTATAATCTGTACTAGTATGGATTATAGTCATATCCAATAATTAGTAATATGAATCTTATGTCAATAGTAGTATGAGTCAAAATCACTCGACTGCAATCTCTTACACCCATTTACACAGTAAAATCACTCCTATTGTTTGACTTCGGAGTACAAAGATTATAAATAAATAATTCAACTATAGTAAATCATTACAACTATATAACTTAGTTATCTAGTCAAATACTCTAAGGCAAATTTAGAACAATTAAAAGAAAGCGAGCGAAATGATTTTATGGTAGAAAATGCCTTCACAGCTTGACTCCGCTCAGACCATGCTTCATTCTACCCTTAGGAATTAGCCACCCTGGTTTTGTAGCGTATAAAACTTTTTTATACGTGTTTAATGAAAATAAACTACTTGAAAGGAGGACATACATACATATATTTAATTTATTCGATCATTACTTTCATAATTACTTTTAGGCGGAACATCAACCCACTTTTGATCCTCATGGTGTGTAGTGCATTCCAACAAATTATATGCATACGTATATGACGACAATGTAATCGGAATATAATAGAAATAGCTAAAATATTTTAGAATAAACGATTGTCTCTTTGTTTCCTGATAAGTTTTTCTGAATCTCAAAATTGCCCTCTAATACTAAAAAATATTATGGAAGTAATTTATATTTAAATTATTGAATTTAAGTGAATCAATAAATGTTGAAATATACCACGTGAAGTTAGGGTGCGTGCCCGAAGAGTGTAATAAATAGAGTGAACTGATTTGTAACAGTAGAGGTATTTGACGTTTGGTTGCTTTCTATCTAACCAGTAAAGTACCTGACGTGAGGTTTATATAATAATTTTATCACGCTGGGTCGTAATAAACAGGAGAATAAAGACTATTATAGTAAGCAGTTATCGAGACAGAACAAGCTGAAGTGGTAGCTTGTGCGAGATATTAGTGTACAACAAGCAGAAATCAACTTACGACTACTGCTATCTGATACCATCTACCAATGCCTACCGCTCTCGTCTTCGATATGTCACTATTTCACTTTTACGTTGTTATAGCGAGGTGCCTAGTTAGCTTCTGCGGGCTATACATTCACACGCCTGCCGAGTTCACCCGATGATGTCCGAACGACTCGCGTGGAACTGCCCATAATATTACGCTTTGGAAGATTCAGTATTGGTTCGGTATAATTAGTGTAAGTATTAAAGCTTAACTCTTTATTGACTTAATCTTTTAAATGTTTAGTTTAAGTCTTCGAAATATGCATAGTATTACAGATTATAGGATAATGTTCTTAATGTAATTGTTACTATGTTATAGTACCTACTTACACACATTTAGGCTTGCATGTCTTATTTCGTTATTTAATCTGCGCGAACCGGAATCAAACCCAGTACTCTGATCATTGTTATAGCCATTGTGCCGAATATAATCAACAAAGTATTTATTAAACATGTATTTAATAATATTTTGTGTCTATATTTTATCAATCATTCTTTACAGCAACAACAAGTTTAAAGAATTTTCGATACACATTATGTTTGAATGTGCTTATGACATCTTACTTAAAATGTATTGTTTATATAGTTTTGAAGCTCTTGGCAGAAATAAAAAAAATTGTCAAACTGATCGCAATGCAACTGTATCAGTGAAAGGGAAGATGAATGAAGGAAGATAAATACAGGAAACATACCAGAATATGAACATTACATTCATCAGAAATAATCGGAGTTACTCTCAAATCGCACCTAAACAAGTTTAACTTCAATAACAACCAAAGTAGTGACCTAAACCAATCGATACCTATGCGTTTTTTCATTAATACATTGAAACATGAACAAGCGACGTGGTGTCGGGAACAAAACAATCATAATACGGATATCGCACACAGTAAGTACGGGGACAGGGGCTGTCTTGTAACGGCCATCAAATGGGGCCCGCGCAGACCCCACACTTCCTACACAGGGGTGCAATGACGTTTAGCAACTGACGCGGAATGCGAAAAAAATATCGATTTGTCACAATGCGGGTAACTATATTATTGAAATTACAAAAAAAACAAGTTCATAAGAAGCTGAACTAAGTGGTGGTGGAAAATGAGAAAGAATATGTCAATGACAGAGACATGTAGAGAGAATGACAGATAAAAGAATGACAAAATAGATATGACGCAAATGACCCGGCGTGATAGTATAATGATATAAGCACTGCATGTCGTAACACCTTGACCAATTCGATATATAAAAATTATACCTAGCAGTTGTACATTTCTCATTTCCTTTTTCTTTTTAATATTGTAGTCTTTTTCATTTAAAAACAACCAGTTAAGCGTCTTCTATCCATCAGAGACATTTACCTTGGTATATTCTACAGTCTACATTGATACACTTTGAGTTATTTATAGAAATCCGTATAAAACATCACATGGAGTGATTCCTACTTGATTCACAACATGGCTGTGTGATCCTGTGATCTATAGATATTGGACGGACTCAAGCATACTTACTCGTTGTTTTGTCTCATTATTTTGTCACCACGCAAGGTCCTTTGTATGATGGGCAGGACACACCGGGTTCCAAATATATTTATTCTTGTCTTCGTCAAATATGTTTATTCTTATTGTGTTCCTGTCGTCCTTCTACATTCATCTCTCTTTTCATACACGCACGCCCGTTTCAGCGACTTCTGACTTCCTCATCAGATGGTATATGACCTGTTTAATCAAGATGGGTGAGCCTCCCCCAGCACCAGCATTTATTACCATTCGCTATGATTTCGAATGTCTTTATAAACGCAATGTCCATAATTAATGTCGACATTTGTGCCACCCTGTAAAAATATATCAACACCAATCATTTGCATAGGGGTTGACTTGTGTCTACCTCTAACTTTATTACCTAGAAACGAGGTCTGCTGATATCCATTGGGTTAAAGAAATATTATTATTACTATATCGTTACTGTAGGTCATCACGAATTTAATATAGTATATTAAATTCGTGATTATTATTAGATTATTGTAATTATAAAATAAACATTTTATAAAATATAAAAATAAATGAAAGTATAAAAGTAAAGGAAACGGCGCGAGGAAACTTGCATGATGTAGTTCTAACAAATGTTCTTTACGGTGTAATAAATTCAACAACTATATTTGGGCAACTTGGCACACTATATCCCTAACACTTCCCAATTTAAAAGCCTAATGGTGAAACGGTAAGAGTTTGTGATGATGATATGATATAAAGATACTTCCATATTACCCGCACCTGTCATCACAGATCTAAAGGAAAAAAATTCCAAGTATAAACACAGCCTTAAAGTTTTATCTTCAAGGCTTAATAACCACAATGTGTGGTTATTTATTTTATAACAACACGAGTTCTCCCTTTGTTACACTCTTTCCGTGGATATGATGGCATGCCGTGAAATAATGAGTCCTGGAAGAACGAGGTGAGATACGAAACTCTAAGGGACTTGTTCTAACCGATACTGGCAGAGAAAATATGAATAGTGAAAAACCCGATACCCCGTAAAGTCTCAGTAAAAGTCAAATTACATAATTTTATTGACTCAATAGTTCAGATATTGGGTGATGGGGATTAGGAATGTTCGATGGCGGGGTAGCTGAATGGAAGGACAGTGCTATAAGTAAAGTGTCTGGCAGTAGTTGGATGCAAAGAGCTGAAGATCGAGCTCAGTGGCGTACCATTGGAGATGCCTATGTCCAGCAGTGGACGAGAGTAGGCTGATAATGATGACGATGATGATAATGAATGGAAGGTGATGAAAGTAGAAGCACATCAAGTCTATGGGAACCGATAAATCTACATGAACAGATATATATGTTTTGTACTCGATGTACTCAGACCAGTCTATAAGCGACCTGGCGATACTATATAATAACAAAAAAATTAAGTTTCACATATTATGTATTTTTAAATAACAACAACTATTGCTGCCGGAAATATTCCGTGTAAAGAAGGAAAGTCTTGTACGCTTGAGGAAATTAGTACTGCACTTTGTAAATGTAATTCATTAAATGCTGTAATACTAGTTAATCCAACACCAGGGGGGAAATATCAGGCATTCCTGTTTAGTTTTTTGCAGGGTGTCACACAAGTACCTGAGCCTACTTAGCATTAAACTGTCATTACATTCTTTGCTATTACTGTTAACAAAAAAACTGTCTTGTCTCTGCCTGCTCCGCCAGCGACAAAATCATTTACGGCCTTTCGTTTAGATGTTCTTTGTCTGACATGTCGGTAAGGCGGCTTAATAAAGGGGTGCAAAGGGCCCACCCTGCTGCCCCCACGCCAAAATGAATAACAAAAATCAAAGGCGAATACTACTTCACATTTCGGAGGCGTTATTTTTATAAATGTTGGCTGTAATTTACACTTTGTGTAATTAAAAATATGGCGGCTCTATTGTTGAAAATGTTTGTTGTTGTAATCTTTTGGCTTACACAACTGAAAAGCCGTTTTGAGCTGTTTTAACACTTAAATGCAAGCAAATACAGGTTTAAAATTAGTTTAAAAGCTGACATTATTTATATCTTTTAATATGTGTAAAAATATCAAATTTTAATCCACATGAAATTAAGTATACTAAATGGCAAATTAATTGTGAACACCTTTCAGTAGACTATCAAACTGGTTAGTTTCGTAACAAATTCCACTGAATAGTTGATGAGCATACTTTTAATTGAATTAAGGACAATCTCACTTTCTAAACGAAATCATTTAAGTAAACAGCCCTATTCTCTAATTTCGCATTCGATATTCGAAAAGGGGCGAAAGACATAATTAATCGAGCAACTTCTGTCACTGGCTACCTCTCCCTTCCACTGCGAACTTCCATCGGTTGGGGTGGGGGCAACGAAATCGTGAAATGTGTCCCTAATTTTAGCTAAATTACATTAAGCGTACCCCTAAAACGTACTTTATTATGAACGTAACAAGTTTCGTTTTAAACTGTGCTATTCGAATTTCGAATACAAAACGAAGGGTAGTTTTTCAAATATGTAATTGTATGGGATTGTGGTCATTAAGTACCGACAATCAAATTAAGAGTTGTCGGCGGATTTGTGCAATTTGTTTAGGTTTTTTAAGCGTTTACCCGCACGCTTACTGTACTTGTGATTCTTAATCTTTAATTATGTGTCCATCAAGCAAAACCCTTAGAATTTTTTTTAAGTTACTTTTTAGATTAATAGCTTAATTCTTTCCATTCTTGAAGAAGATCTATGTTCAATAGAACAATAAAAGGGTTAATGGTGGTAATGAAAATGTGCTCTGGCAAACGACTTCAATTTCTTTATTTTGATCACCACATATTCAAATCTTCAGGACTAGTGGTGACTATTAAATCATTTATCGAAACCAGTGAGAACTATTGGATAGTAGACAGATATATAATGTATTTGTAAATTGCATATTCATTTCAGGCGAGTGCGCTGAACCGCAAAACAATACAATTTTAGTTTCTTCCGTCCTCAATAGATGGCGTTAGGGGGTCTCTCGAAGAACTTGGTTAAAATAACATGTGTTTTCCTCATAAATTCACACGATATGGGCTGGAGTTTTCCAAGGAAAATAAGACTGAGTGATTTGAATGTCATTCCACTGTTGTGTAATGAAAAATATTCTTAACAGTTAATGCCTCGGTCAGTGTAACTTTGGAACTTGTTAAGCGACCTATATCGCGTCCTTGATACGGCGTCGAAGCTGTAGTAAATTCACACCCAAGTACCGGCGAAACAGATAAAAACATCTTGCTTTCTTAATCTCGTTCAGTAACGGTTTTTAGTGCACGTTCCTCGCAACTCAGTATTTCTTTGCTGTCCGACGCAAATAAAATGGAAAATTTTCTCAACGAACTAATTACTTTTTATTATGTACTGTACTATATTTACTGTCATTTTAACAACAGATTAATTACGAAATTATCCAAGGTCATGCTTATGGCAATAATTTAGGATTCAGTGGTGCAGCAACTAAAGCAAACATCATCATCAACTGTTTCATCGTTTCTCTGTTGGACTCATGTCTCTTCTCAGAACGAAACAGATTAAGAGATAAACCACTAATTAACAATGTTTAGGACGTTCTAATCGACTTCTCATTCCCTATTCCATTGGACATATAAGAAAACGAATGAAACGTTAGTGTAATAAACTCCTCCGCTTTTTCGTTTGATAAAATACAGGCGTGAATTATGTCACAATGAAAGTTTCCGAAATCAGGTTGCTTGTATATTTAGAAGAAGTACGACAGGTCTGTGAGTATCGATATTCGGCACTCCTTGCTTTTTGTCTACTCCGTAAGGGACCTGACATTATGGTAAAATAATAACCAATTATCTGCCTCGTTTAAATACATCGTTATCACAGCTCACGATCACAAAAACACTCGTCCAATACATTTTTCTGCTATCACTCGTCTGATAAGATAAGAACAGAGTCAACGTTCTAACTTAAATAAACCATGGCGATAAGTCCCATGGCAAATGTCCAATATATTCGCTTAGGGCAGTGGGATCTAAAGTTTTAACGCATAGGTTCATTTGTAAGGGCGTGTACAATCTGGCAACGTGCAGCTCGTCAGCATGGCTGAGTGTGGCCGTAACAGTTTCATTCTGAGAGAGAGTCTAATGAACATTTACAAAGGTTAATGATGATGTAGATGGTAATATTTTCTTACATTATAGCCGTATTTTTTTATGAAACGATTTAATAAAACGCAATTTAGTTTTAAATTTGAACTACTTTTATATGTACTATTGGCAACCATCATGTTTCAACCTCATCAAAGTGTAAAAAAGAAAAACAAAAACAAAAGAAACTAGAGACGCTAACAGGGCGCAATGGGTGTTTGACGCTGGTCGAGGTGAAACGTTGCCCGTTTGAGTATTTAACTGATCTATTTAAATGTTTTATTGTTTGAATCCTTATATCTAAGTAATCGAGTAAAAGTGTTCTAATTTGATTAAAGTAAGCGGAGTTCTAGTCAACTAATAAATTGTTATTTCCCTATTAAAATTATCTATTTGTAGTTTATGATTGAGACTTTGTTTGTTTTAACTAAATTACATTTTTGAACCTAACAATATATTAATACGTCATATTTATTGTCACATTTTGTATTACACAGACGCTGTCTATTTTTGAAACGGACAGCCGAGTCTGAAAATGTTTCACGATATTTATTATTATCATTTAATATAAAAATTTACGTATTTTTTACGATATCTCAAAGCTGAATAATATTTTACGACAATTCAATATTAAATCACATTTTACGATATCTTAGTTTCATTATATTTCAGGATATTTTGCTTTTATAAAATTAGGAGCATATCGAATCGACGTTTGTGTTGAAATCGAGTAATCAAAACAGTTTTAAGAGTCGAAAACTGACAGTATGGTGATTATTCTCTTTTAGATTCATAGCAAAGAAAATTTGTAGACTATATCAAATAATTTGTATACATGAAAGGTTTGTAGTCACGACTAGTCAGTATTTTGAAAACAATGTACCCGGCGAGGCAAGGATAGGCGCTGTACGTAATTAGTAGCATTTTGTCATTTTCTAGCTCCGAGTAGGTTAATGTAGTCTTAACTCTTAATTTTAGGTTCTATTTTTAGAGGCATCACTTAAATTTTCTTGAAACTACGAAATTTAAACCCTGCTGACTACCTCAAAATTTCATATTGGAGCACCCTGTTATAAAACGCTTTAAGCTTCGTCAGTTAGTCTTAATAAGATAAAATCCATTCGTTCATAAAGTTAACCGATTTTAAAGTCACAAAAGATAAAAAAATACAGTCGTTCAAATACGGTAAAAGTTTAAAGCAGAAACGATTTCTATTGACGTAGGTTTTATAGACAGTAATAAAACTCCGTGTGAAATGAAGCCTATTCTGCAATATAACATTTCACGGGGCTGTGGAGCCGATGTTCGTCGAGTGCCTCGGGCAATTAAATATTGTACATAATATATTATTTTAAGAAATCTTAATTATATCCGCAAATATAGTGGTTGTGTTGAATACATTAATTCTTAGTAAAATAATTTTGTATTACCTATATGTATATGAGATGTTACCGTTTAAGAATAGCTGATGGTTTTTAAAAATATTATTAAAAATATTTTTTTAGATGCAACAATAAAATATGTTGTCCTACACTCATTTTTCAAATTCATTAACTAACAGCTAATTAACAAAAAAGGCACTAATTCCGATAATCGGACACTTTTGTGATCACGAGCGTAACCTTTTAATTTCCGGAAGAACAAAGTGAACAGACATATTCATTTATTTACCCACAAATACAGTAATAAAATCTTTGCTCCACATAAAACCAGCGAAAATATACATACTTAAATACGTTTTGACAACGAATTCAAAAGCTCTCCAGAGATTTGACGTGTGTCAGTCACCGTTTCATGAACGCTCGCGTAGATTGAACATAAAAACGTCTTAGTATTGACTAGGAGCCGAACGGGTAACGGAATGCGAATCGTCACGTCTACAAAACGTAGCGAAGATTTGCTCAAGTGACGGCCTTTTGGGAGCCTGGTGTAACGAATTCAGGGGAGCCAATCCAATAACGGAGACTTCCGTACGCATTAAGACCCCGATAAAGATGCTACACTTGTATGTGGTAGACATCTGTTAGTGAAACAAGATGGGACGAATATTTGATTTGTGTCGTATGAAAAGGTCGCCGGATCACGCGGAACAATGACGTGACTACAATGTAAGCCAGCGAAGTTCATAGAAGTATTAAAGCTGTGCAATGTTTTGTATTCAAGATATTGGGAGTTGTCTACGCTTATGTCGTTTTAAATCGTGATAGTAATTTTTGAACTGAAACTTGTATAGAATTAAATACAGAGCAAAACTTGTTCTTTAGTAAAAAAGGGCTTTATTATTTTCAGTTATTTTACACTATATAAAATTAAAACAGAAATAATACCTGTGATGGATCTGTATGGGTTATAAAAGTAGTTTAAATGTATAATCGTTACGAAGGGTATATGTACATATAAATATAATTCAATATATCCTCAAGTCCCCGCTGATAGCAGTAAAAGACAATAGTAGCAGTCCCTACGGACAAAGTTGGAAGGCCCTCATTTTGTAGTAATTATATGAGATAATGCAACGAGGCATCTACCATGTACATTGTTATTACTACACTAGAAATGTTCTCCACTTTTAACTTTACATGGACACGTCTTTATAATTCACCAAGTATTGGTTAATGTGGTAAATTTCAATATAATTTTGCAACAGAACGGATCTGAGTCGATCGTTTATTTTATGCGCAATTGTAGAGTAAATGCAAACAGCAGTGCCGTTTCTAGCCAATTCGCTGGAAATACGAGGTAAGTAGGCTACGTTGCGGGGATCCCGCGAGTGGGAACGCTTGTATGGGCTATATGCTACATCCCGATTTCGGGGTGGTCGCGCTTTGATTACATCCTACTCTACTCAACTACTGAGCGCAATTCCAAAATATATTACCAGCGTTCGTGTTACATTCCAACATCGTTTTTATTCGCTAATATAACTATATGTATACATTTGCCTTTGTTTTATATATGTAACATAGTGTACTATAAGTTTTATTTGTGGGAAATATTTTATTAGAAAAATAGCAAAACAGATATACAATGCAATTGCTGATGGATATAGGTGTTGAGAGAGACCACAACTTATCCATTTTGATCAAATGGGGTACATACTGGTTCATGGAGGAGGCAGAAGTCTCCGAAACTGGAGTGCGTATGTGAAGAGAATGACATAAAGAAAATAAATAAATAAGCATTTAGAAGACATATATTTGTCACTCTACCTACCCGGTTAGAGACCTGAAGTGACTATATAATAATAAGGTAAATATCATGATGATATTTACATATTACACTTCCTTATAGACAGTACAGATGAATTTCACGTCTGGCTTGCGTGAAGCGTAAACCATTACAGTATACTAATCCTGTAATGTAATTTAGCCGCGAACTAATCTATTTTACATTACCGTTTTAGTATATACATCTAGTTATTTAGCTGGCAAGTGAAAGCACATTTATAAGCTATCCGCCCAACCCGTGCGAAGGCGAGCTTTGATTAAACCCTTTCTAACCGGCTCTAGACGCCGCTTCACTTTTATCTACCCCAGTACTCCACTCGTAAAAGATCCCCAAATATTTTCTTAGTGGACAAAAATGCTGGCCAGTAACATTCTTGCTATATAGAGGCATTTATGAC
>DWEE01001468.1:0-13268 GCA_018245755.1 Parelbella macleannani
AATTGCGTATTGTTTTAGTAAAATACTATATTAACCGTATTCCGTAAACAACTTTTAGAAGTCGATTCAATGAATCTATAATGGAAGGCCCATGACGGAAAAGGCGAACTTATTCAAAATATTCATTAAAATTATCATGTTCTCCGTTACGCCTGTTTACGTAAGAATTTTTAGCATATTTAAGATTTTGTATCAGCACCATAAATAACGCAGTCTCGATATATATTTGTTTTATTACATAATATAACAATTTGTAAAATTAAGTAAAACAAAGTGTAAAATTATTGCTATAAAGAGATTACTGTGATAGTGGAAAATTCAAATCACTTCCAATCTGCATTAAGTAAAATCCCAGTTTGAATTCTCTCAGACGCTAAGACTGCAGTAAGCTGTAAAAAGTAACATTTCCAATGTTCTTTTGTATCGTTTATCTTAAACGCTTTATTCGACTTTCACGATATTAATCTTGAATAGTTCTTGAATGGAATAGAATGTATAAGTACTTATAAATGGGTCCAATTTATTTATTACATTTAATTTATCTGTTAATAGTGCCCGGTGTATGGCAATAGGCTCATCACCTATTCCTTGGGATTTAAACGTTACTGGTGAATCGTGGGAGTGTACTACACTCCTCTGCCTACCCTTTCGGGGATAACAGGCGTGATATTACGTTTTTTTTACGTTTAAATAGTAAATTTGCGATTATTGCATATTTGTATCATTTTAAGAAAATGTTGGTTATTCATTATGGTAATATTTAAACCCAATCCGAGGGCAAAATTTCTGTTTAATAACAATAATTTCGTTCGTAGCAAACTTAGCGACTTGGTTGTAAGGCGTATTCTAGTATTTGTCTGCCTGCTTACACGATTTCCTTGCGGCGGAATATGTGCTTCTTAAGGCCGAATGTAAGCTTGTATCTGTTCATAGCGATAGGCTTATAGAAATAATATTTCACAAATCCTTGTTTGTTTCTTAAAACTATGGTTGCATTATAGAACCGAAACAACAATTCGAGTACAGGTACATTTATATTTATAGCGATAAAATTTCCTATAAATTTGCGAATTCAAAAATATTTTAATCTAAGCCGAAATTTAGAGCCTACAAACTGTACGTGAGCTAGAAGTTTTATATAATTTGCAATAAAGAGTTGCTGAATTAATTGACTCACGTTTCGTGCAGAGATTCGAGTTTAAGCCCCAATTTTACTTCGCTTTCTAAACGTGCAAACATTCGTTTGGGATCTGCGTGTTTTCATTAACGGATTTAGATTCGATCAAACCTTGTCTTATAAGAGGCTTTCATTGAAATTCTGGAAGTATGGGTTTATCAAAAATCCCATAAAAAGAGTAACAATAATATCTTAGGACAACTTTCGCACAGATAACAGGTTCCAAAATTAAAATAAGTAACGTTGTCTTATCTAGATAAGTACGTACATTCGTATTCATATAGACTTGTAAATATGAAAGATCGGTAAAAGATAAGACATTGTTTAAGAAACGTGCGCACTTCATAGTTTCACATCACATCATGTGAGATCCTCCGAAACCCCGCTAGGCCGGCATTGCAGACTATGCCCTAAAGCTTTTTTATTTGAGGGGAAGAAAAGAATTCCTGGTCCAGCAGTAAAAAGATAAAGAGATTGAAGGAAAAAAATTCTTAGTTCTATCGAAACTTATATTATATTTTATTCTGTATACTTTCTTCAGAATTCGTTTTCTGTCAAAACAAAAAAAACGTCGAGAAATTATTTTCGTTCTGCTTAGAACGCTTTACGGTGAATTTAGGTAAATCGTTCTATTGTAATACGGTGTCTGTAGATAGCAAGCAATAAGGCCACGCAGAAAAGAATTTAATCGTCCGTATTTTAATATTATTTGAATTAATGTTTGTATAAATTGATACCATCAGATCAATACTTGAACAATAAAATGTTAATTTTCCGTCATACAATTGCAATAATTAACATTTAATTCTATATCTAATATTCGACACTAAAATCAACTAGTACTCTGCGCAAATACATAGTAGTAAATCAACCTAATATCTTGCTAGTTGGCACATGACTTGTGCGATGACTTTGCACTTTAATATTATATTTTCGGTTTATTGTCATGATGTATACAGGTAGTTATACGAAAGACTTATGCGATCCGTCGAGCAGTGATAGACGGAAGCTATTCATAGCTAGATGCTACAAATTAATTATAATGCGCCAGCCGCTTCAGTGAACTGTTGCCGTTAGTTGCACGTGTTCCGTGCTTCGGCCGGTTCCTCAGTGACAGGTGTAGAGACAAGAGGAAGCGATTTTGAATAACTTACTTTTAATAGAACTTTTAAAAGCATTTCATAAATACTAATATTTTATAGTCTTCCTCTGTCAAACGCACCGAACTCACGGTCTCAATCATCAGAATGATCATCAGCATCGTCATTGACATTATCTCCATCAATTATTTTTTAGTTAAACATAAGAAACAGACTTCTTCTCAGAAGGACTAGGTCTTATTATACCGCACCGATTATAATCAAACTAGTGTAATCGAACAAATGAAATGAAGAACATTTTATTGAATATTTCGATAACATTTTTATTTCGACGGTCTCCAAGTGAATAATGGCTGAATATCGTTCGATCACTCGCTACTCGTGAAGCAAAAAATATATTGTATTACCTCTAGGAAAACTTCTCAGCTCGAAAAGTTTTGTATTTTACCAAGTAACATGTGATACGTAAATTATTTCCGAGAAAAGCAAACCTAATAACCGCTACTGCGACATCTTTTTCCATACATACAAATTACACCTACAGACTAAGGTAATTGAAAATCTAATTCAGTTTTACCTTTCTGCCGTGCTTCTAAAAATGTCGTTAATCTGAACCGTTTCGCAGAAGAAGTATTATTATTCGACGTGGATCCCCATCAATCCGAATAAAACCGAAATTACTTCTATTCAAGTATAATCCAACAAAAGGCCCTATTTGTACGTAAGTAACAGAAAATAGCTCTAACGGAATAAATTATTGGATCGTCAGTTACTCGCTGGATAGTAATAACACTCACAGTCTATAAAATTTTCAATAAGCCAGCGACGATAAGTTCGGGGGATGGACGGGTTGAAAGACAATATTGCAGATTATGATTTACGTTGTATTACTCTAAGGCGCTAAGGTAAAATTCATTCTACAATGTGACAAAATGAATTGAATCACTGTTGCATTTTGGGATAGATAGGCGTTACAAACTGTATTATTAACAAGACGACGGTCTGTTCAATTTTAAAAAGTTTTAGATATTTTTTATATTTTGCACATCCTAATATATAACTAAGAATCTAAAGGGGAGTCTGTGTGAAATTTTATTTGTGATTTAATTTTATTTGTTAAAAGATACAAAAAATATTCATTTACTGGCACCGAAAGAGAATAGATAATCAGAATAATTTAAATTTCCACGGAAATATTGCGTAGCGAACGTGAACAATATACGTTTCTGCTCTAACAAAATTATCCCTATTCGAGATTACATTCCGAAGTATACGAGTATATTGCGATGGTTTCTTTTATTCGTAATAATCAACAAAGGTTTCATAGCACTATCTGACGTCATAATCAGACTTTGTGATGTTAAAATGACAATCAATTTAAATAATATAGCAACCATATGAGAATACGTAATTCAAATCAACTTAAAATGGAATTACTTAAATGTTAATTTAAAATTCGTTTAGAATGAAGCAATAAAATTAACTACTCAGTTAAAATTCACTTAATTTAAATTCTACTTAAATCCAAATTCAAATACATAATTGAATTAACCCGTGCTAAATAAATGAAAAGTCTCACTCGCTGCACTCTTCACAGTGCTCACTATTCTTGCAAAGTACATAATCCCCAGTTGATCAACGCGACCGCGACGTGACGTCATGATCCCGCTGCGTGATCGCCGACTCGCAGTTACTCAATTAAGAGGAAGGGTTAAATTGCCAACTCATAACCGATAACGTATTTGTGTCGAAATAGTTTGATCCCATTATGATCTGTGTGTCTGTTTGGATAGTGTAAAATTATTATCCAATCCGTTCGGTTCAAATCGTTATTAACAAAATGATATTAATTTATAGACCGAATAGATATTTTATAGCAATTGGCAGTAATGTACTGTGCAATAAACATATAGGCGTTAAGTTTATTCTATCATATTTTTGTTATGGTTGTCTGATATCATTAATAGGAAAATTAATGTGACGTGACGTTATCTATCTTGAAGAAATAGAAAACTTGGTAGTGGTGGTGATAGAGGGTTATCGTTGAATAATGTTTTTGTATAAAAATTCGACTTGGTGTGCATGTAATTATTCCTTCAATACATCACACAACACAGCGTGGTAATATACCTGTGTTGATAACAATCAAAGTCATATCAAAAACTTCCAGTGGTGCTTCTAACTTAAACGAACATCGATCGAAATGGAACTGAATGCAAAACAAACAACATTTAGATTTTATCTTTCGTAAGCAATACATCCACACAAAGGCGGGTTTAAATTCTCACAATAATTCAGCTTACCGACAAAAGCATTAGATCGCATAAGACGTTGGTTTCCACGAACAGCACGTACAATTTTGCAATTTCACATATGAAAAGTTGATTTGTATTCTGAGAATTCCGTTTACAGTGTTTTACAATTGAATGATACAATTTTCTAGATTGTATCTTAGTCCTAGTATAGGGAATAAATAAAAAGGGACATGAAAAGAAATATATTGGATAGGTGGTAGAACTAGAACGCGTAAAAGATTCGTCAAGAGCTAAATAATATAATAATAATAATATACAACTGGAAATATTTTTATTGTAAAGCAATTTTATTACAATTATATTTTTTGATGAGAAGGCTGCACTCGCCGGTTCACATTTATATGTACTAGTGACGATCAACATAGCCTTCAGATGATACGTCAAACGTCGTCGGATTAGTCAGAGTACCTTAGCGTACGAACTTTTCTCACTTTTACATATTATACTTCCTGGACTAATGGTATTGACAACGATAGTAGCTACACTATAGTTCTTTCTGCTCACTTTAGTAAACGTCATAATACATATCAAAATTTGGTGACAATGAAGTAAGAGTTTCAATATGACCACTACTCAGAATTACCACTACTCAGACCAGCGACTCCTAACGTTCCTTAAAAAAGGAATTATTGACTACAATAAATCCTACAATCTTAATAAGAAATCATAATCATTTTATGACACGGACGCGTCTCTATACCCATCGATTGGTTTACTTCGGTTTATTTCATCCAATGTTAAACACACTGTTAAATTAAAGTAACTCAGTACAAGAAAGCTGTTAAATTAAAGTAACTCAGTAAAGAATTGCGCAAGAACGCGCATCGCACACAATGCTATCGATACCTACATACACAAACACACACACAACCGACATATATATATGTACATAAATTATGTACTAGAAACATAATATGTTTATTACTGATAGAAATGTTACATATTAACAAGTTCAAAATAATAATAACATAGTTTTGTAAAATCACTTGTACGAGTAATGTGTAAACCGAGATTTATATTTCGCAAAATCACATTTTTCAAAAATATAAAATTTAAATATAATGAGCGTAGTTGTGTTGCAGCCGCACCCAGAAGTATTCGGGTTGACGTGCTCAGCGACACATAACGAAAGCCACGTCCAACTAGCTACGCTTGTTTAAATCCTTAGGGAGAATTCTCTAAGAACGGTTGGAACATTATAACAGAAATGCACAACGTATGTTTATAAAGTCTGCACTATTTATTCGAAATATTCTCAACTTTACTTCCATAATTTATGCAAGTTTTTATGAACCCCTAGAGGTATGGTGTATTTTAACATTTGTCACTATATTCTCGCTGTCTTATGATTTTCGCTTCAAATAAAGTTAAAATAATAACAAAATACATTGCAAAATAGCCATTATTCGAATGCCTAGAGTTACAGCCATGGGTAGATTACGTAATTACAAGAAAAGCAAAATATATTACTGAATAACACAAGACAGAATTTGGTAGTCTTTGTTCTATTATCATCATTTGTTGGTAAGTGTTTAAGCTACATTATCAACTTTCCTACTTATATTACTTAGCTCTTTCTAGACAGTCAGTCTCTTTCTAGAATGTCAGAAGGCGGTATCGAACATTAGTTGATTAAAGTGCTCTATCTACGAAAACATGAATTTAAAGTAAATAATTTTAACAGTAACTCGGACAGGTTGTCATGATTATACTGCTAAGCTAAAATTTTTTTTAAATTTTTTATAGAAATTGTTTAAAACCACTGCTAATGCAGGTTACAGATTACATATTATATATTATTTGATTTGCACAACAATCAAAAAAACTTTTATGATTCTTGGTGCACTTGAAGCGTTTTCATAATTGTATGATAAGTTTCTTTATAGTGGATTCGTGCGAGGAAATTTGGTACAGTCTTAAAATAAATGTAGGTACCTTCTCAAAAATGTTAACAGCGGGAAGTAATAATACGTGAACAAATCTGGCCCGAAGTCCTACATCCTAAATTCACATGAAAATCTGTACTTTTATCCAACTATTTTTCTAAAGCGGACGAGTGCGCGTTGAACCGTAAAACGTAACATCCCGCTTCAATTCCACGTTATTGGGCGCACCGGAAACTGCCAAATACACTTTTCTCACAAATGCGTTTAGTTTCTTATATTTTGTGTGCGGCCATTCTTCTGAAAGTGCAAATTACGTTGGAAATCGCATTCGAATGAAATTCGAAGTATTGCAAAATCTAACGTTCAAAACGCAAATCAAATATATTTTATTTTTTACATGTACGAGTATATGCCTATGTGTATGGTCAATGTAACTTTACATTTTCTAAATTCACTCAGTTCACAGGACTTAATGTAAAAGTCGGTTTCAATGTTATAAATGAATCAACGATCATAATAGTAATAGGAAGACCAAGACTTACCTATTTTGATCAAGTGAGTCAGATGCTGGTTGATGAGGGAGTTCTTCCGACAATTGCTTCATTATGAAGAGACTAATGAATATAAAAGAAGCGTGTCATTTTTGTAAGTTTAGGAATATTTGGCACTCGGTGTCTTTACCCAATAAAGACCCAGGTGTAACGATATCATAATGAATATATAACATAAATTTGTAATTATTTATTATCCCACATATTATTTATTCAATACCGGGAATATCTCTTTTTCCTGTAGGTAGCCGGACGGGGTGTCTATAAATACCGACAATAGCCGTGAAGGTTACTTATTCTACGTGACGTATGTATCGATTACCATTTATAATACGCTTTGAGATAGACAGCTATTTGATATTGGGTAAAAATATGATATGCCCTATTATAATTTTTTTTTCATATATTATATTCTTGAACACATTTAAGCACCCTAAACTAAGTTTGCACACATGTGAAATATACGTATAAAATTACATGGTGTGGTTATGGAGAATTACCAACTTATCCAAAAGGAGTATGCTGGGAGCACAGAAAACAATATCTGGTGCTCATCTAAAAAGGCAGCCATGTCCACAGATTGCTTTAACCGCCCAACTCATACTGTCTGTTAACAGCGTAAACTACTTTACAACCAGTTTTTGAAAAATAATTATAACTGTCCGTACTTAAAAGATGTAACTGTTCTTTGTATTACAACCAAAAAAAACATATAAGCATCTCAAATTTACAGAGCTCAAATCTAACCTATTTACAGGAAAGTCTAGACTTTGTCTAAACGAAGTATCAGCGTGTTGACGCACAATTCCACTTTACTTACTGGTGAACTACCGGCATTTTTATATAACTAAATGATATAAAAATGCTAAAATCTTATGACTTCCTTTTTTATTTGTAAATGTGTAACTTCTTCTATAAGCAACGTGTACACCCCATCCAACCACCACCAACGTTACATTTGACATGTAATATACTCGTAAAATAGACAATAATTCTTATTACCGTTATTTGAGCTCTAAGCGAAAGGAGTCTTCTGTTTCTTTTGAACTAAGTAAGTATATGGAAATACGAGAGCTTAGAGTTTAGTTCCACGGCGTTATAAATTACACTGCTATCAGGTAAAACTTGAGTCCCTATTGAGGAATTAACAGGTATCTGCTATGTGTATTTAAAAGTGAGTACATTATGAGCTTATAAAAAATTAAGTTAAGACGACCTCCAATAATAAATTAATCTAATGAATAATGGAGCCTGAAAAAATTATGTACCTATGACGTTAGAAAGCAAGGTCCAATGGAATACACTCTGACCCATTTCAGAAACACACGAACATATCGGCAGTACACACACGTCAGCCTGTCGACGTTCAATCACTTCTGCTCGCGACGGACTTTACCGCAAATCTGATTGAATTGAGGCTCGCTGATTTTGCACTTATATTAACGACTTGGGGATTTCAGTATTGAATTTTCTAGATTTATCTAGGCTGTACTCAATAATTACAAACCATTCCATTTCTTGGTTTCCCTCGTCGTTATATTGTTACACTTATTTTGGATAAATAAACTGTAGACCAAGCTCTGGATATCTACATTTTTGAGGTGCAAGAACTATTTAGGATGCAGGTACTAAACAACCACTAATCCACAAAATCTTCCGTGTGACGTGGGTGCGTACATTTAATCGTGCGTAGCGACGTGTTAAGCAGATACTATAATACTAAAACATAACTCAAATCTATTTAATACTAGTACAAAGTCTCTAAGTCCCAAAGAGCATATCGCGAAAGTAACACAAAACAATCATTGATTATATACTGAAGAGTTACGCAACTATATCGTGACATATACCTATCAAAACTTCAGTGACATATGCAGCAATTACAATCTAACCGACCGCAACGTCAGCGATTCCATGTTCAATGAGATTATGCTTACGGCGAACTTAACCGCGAATCTGATTGATCTGAGACCATTGGCTCTCCGTCAGTGAGATATCAGCTATTCAAGCGTAATGTTTATTTACTTTCTGTCTAACCTAGCTAACTAAACCGCGCATAATAGCATTAGTTCGTACATAAACAGAACAGTAATGAAGTTTGCCTCAAAGCACCTAGATTATTATTTTTGCTTGATGTGTTGTAATTGATGTGACGCTTTAAGTCGAACAAACTGTGGCCTACACTGATTTTTGCGTGCCAGTAACATTGTGTTGTTCACACAGCGCGGATTTTGTGTACGAAAGCAATACATAAATAGCTGATCTAATCAGTTGCTAAGGAGATAACATGAAAGTATTTAAAAAATCATATAACTAAATACAGATATGATATTAATGCCGGGATAGTGGTTCCCTTATTTTCCCCATTTCGTCCCATTAATACAATACAAAAGCGTTAACGAGATTTCCTTTGAATGGTCCCGAGTAAATTATCGAAAAGTTATAGGAAAATATTGCGTCTTTTATTTTCCTATTAATAACATTCCTGAATACACTGACTTGAGGTAATTGGGTAGCAGTGTATGCAACCTGCTGTATGAACTATGTATATACGAGTATGTATAAAATGTTGTATGTATGATATTGTATAAATTTATAATACGAATATATACATATCTGTTTCGTATGGTAGTTCGAGTGTATCCGATCCAATCCTCGCTGCACCAGTGCGACGGGGTACTTCAGCTCCACTACGTTGGCTGCTGCAAGACAGATGCTGGATACGAGATCCAGAAATTGTACATGAAATAAGTCACGATCAAAATAACACTACAACTCATTCAACAATTAAACAAATCATTAGTTAATGCATTTCATTGTTTACTAAATATCAGACACAAAAAAAAAATTTGCTTTAAAAAATATATAGTCTTAATTTAATTTTAATAAATGGATATCTTACCTTTTGATTCATAAAGAAGATCCGTGTTCAACTGTAGCGCACTAAATGATGATGAGTGCACAATTTGAAATCTAATAAGTGAACAAAACTGCACTGCTTATTCCAATAACAATATGTAATCATTAACAACAACATAAATCATGGCCTGAAGATTTCCATTAAAAAAAACTGTGCAATTACATGTTTTGCATTTAATTATAAATTCAGAAATATAACCTAGACTCAGAGCCCATTTGCTATATAAAAAAGCTACATAGTTCGATACAGTACCGTAATAGAATTTTGTTTTACGTATGTTACCTATCGTTACCAATTAGCAATTGTAACATAATATGGCAACAATTACAACATGCATGACCATTAGCTAATCCGTGAATGTATCAGCAGAAAATTAATTAACGTTATATTACCAAGTGATTACTGTAAACGGGGTGTAATTTAATCGCGTTGACCGAATATATGCTTTGTTTATTGTACATCGATCTATTGTTGTACTAAATATAACATAATTGTATCACATACATACATTTTAAGTTAGTACACAATTCAAACAGATCACAGCGTTCATTGAATCCCAATTCGTATGTCATCAAACGCAAATGCGAATAGACAGTTTAACCAATGAACAGTGCGCCGTACAGGTTACAGCACCGTGATTTATACGACGGACAAATCTTGTACGCACAGATTTTGCGGTACGGTGTTCCCCAGCGATCACTCCTGTACTACGTCTATAAGCTTGCTAATAATTTTAAATATTTCTTCAGATAAAACAATACATATTATTTTAGATAATTTTCTGCACTCAATAATACCACCACATTCAGCTTATACCTATTATGAGAAATAAATAAATATTGAATGAGAACGTTATGAAAGAACAGTTTAAATGATACTAAAATATATTCATTTTTTATCTATATTCATTTCTCTGTAAGTGAATTGTTAATTCTTTACGAGAAATAATAAAGTTCTTAAACCATAAAACATAAAATTGGTAAGTGATTCATAAATAAACCATTGCGTATTTATATACATACCTATACAGAGATTTTATTGTATCTATAGTAAACAAAACAGCCGTATTCATACCACACAGAGGAATATAGAGGATATGTAGATAGTAGAGAGATATATAGAGGATATGACAAATATTTACGAGGAACATGAGAAAGGATTAGTATTTAGTGATAGCAAAGTTGTCGTATGTAGAACTCATCAAACACAAATTATGACACATCTAAAACAGCACCTAACACAGCAACCAAATGCAGTACAAACACACGTGTATGCAAAGCCGCAATTAATGTGAGTGCCGGCTCTTGCATTAGTGAACGTTGCGTAAATGACTCGGGGATAGATCGCAATTGGGTATGCCTGTAAACGGAATTGACTTATTTTAAACACAAATCGCCCTCGGGGAATGGACCTCGATGGGAATGTGGTCTAATCTTTTCGGTCTAACGAAAACAGTTCCAAATGTTTGAGAGACGGCGCACTGATGAGGTACTGAAATTTTAATTCTATTAGCCGTCTCTGTAAACCTCAAGTACAAACTACGTCATTAAAACTTGTGAAATTTTTCGTCATTAACGATTTCATCACATTAAGTAGATTATAATAGGGTTTGTTATTTAACAGTGGAATACAGAATGATAGGAATAGTGGTACATAGAATTGTATACGAGTCTTTTTGTGTAACAAAAACAGAGCAGAGGGTGTGATATACAGACATGCTAATGAGCTGCCACAATTTAGATCTGTTATTCATGTATGACTATATTCAGATAAGATGATGTTGAAGTGGTGAAAAATTTCGTTATCAAGGTTGTCATGGTAAAAAGTAGATTGGGTTACTGTACGTAGTGATTGGGGGAATGTACGAAGACGTACCCAATAACGACCGGCCTGACAAGTGCAACAAAGCGATCGGAATATACGAGTATAATGTAAGTGTACGCTTTTACTGAATGTTGCACAAATGGCTCGGGGATACACCGGTAACTGGATATGCCTTTAGGCGGTATTCAGTTATCCTGAACGTAAACCGCGTGTTGGGGATGAATTTCGATCGGATTGTTGTATGAACAATTAAGGCTTGGATCATGTTTACCAGGAAATTCCTATATTGGTAAATCGCTATATTGACATGTCCTTTGCCCTCGTGATATATTTAATAAGAGTTGGAGCGGTGAGAAGTTAGTCAGGATTATAGTCCATGGGAATAATTTCATCTCTGTCTACCCCTGTGAGGAATGTGAGTAATAATTAATATATACGGTTATACCATGCTGGTAAAACTGTTCCAATTGATGCTTATAATCAATATAATTAATGATGCTAAATGATTAATATGAGATTTAATAATTATGGAAATATTTATGTCATTAGGTATACACAGTACCAGAGGCTTGATTACGAAGCGGTTGATAATAATACCTAAAAATATATACAGATATTGTTTTTATCCAGGCAAGGTACAAACACTTGTGCTCCTCAGACAAATTACTGGTGGCGGTCACATAAAATATTTGTTGCGGATGAGAATCAAATCCACAAAGTATAGTTCAACAGCCAGATTCATGAAACACTGCGCCAGTGGGCCTCTCGAATACTGCGACAAGGTTCGTTTATATATAATTTATACATTTATGCATCCTGAATGCAGAAAGTCTGAATGAAAGAATACAACAAGCCTTGTCTTGAGTTATAAGATAGTGTAACCTATACTACCTTATACGAGTAACTCCATACTGATTTGTTATTATAAATCCCAAGATATACTAACACAATATACAAAATACATAGTATGAATAACTTTGAGAATGGTACTGATTTTTCAGAAATTCGTATGATCGAAAAACAAATTATTTTCCCTTATTCGAAGAAATGTGTGTTTCAAAAAATATTTGTTTCCGGAAAAATATCGCCTACGCCCGATTGCTCACATTTTGTTCCACGATAGTTCTGGGAATAGATGTTATATACACAAGTATGTACAGGCCGTAAAAGATTGATTTTAGAAACAACTTTATTATTTATATCTTTGATTATATCACAAACTGTTATATAATAGACTAATAAACATGTCTCATAACAAGGCTTGAAAGCTAGAAAGGTATAATGCATCATAGCTAGGTGTGATAAAGTTAGCTGGTCTTAAACGATTCATAAAACAGTTTACAAACAAGAACGTACCAATAACCTTATTCAAGGTGATACATGAATTTATCATACAAACACTGCAGGCACATGATTTGCATCATCATCATCATTATCAGCCTACTCCCGTCCACTGCTGGACATAGGCCTCTCCAATGGCACGCCACTGAGCTCG
>DWEE01001469.1:0-13267 GCA_018245755.1 Parelbella macleannani
TATGTATATACAATATACATACTCGTAATGTTTATCTTATACATAATATAAGTTAAATACAAAGCTTCAGTCTTTGTTTAAACTCCCAAATTATGTTTTCAACACCTTTCCCAAACAACATTTGGAACGGAACGGGAATATTAATATCTGCCTTTGTCACAAAGGGTAGAGCCTACATCCGGAATGTATGACACGAATGCTGTTAAGCCTTTACCTTATACTTATCTTCTGTTTTAATTACACGAGTTCGGATTTAAACAAAAATAAGCACATTATTTTGAATATTTATTTAACTGCTTGAAATATTTGTTATTATAAATTGGATGAAATATTGAATTTAAAACCTTATTAAAATAAAAATAAATCTAAATTGCTCTAAATCTCAATAAAACTATATCATATATTTATTTGACAATGTATAATAAATAATCCTTAACTTAACCTAAAAATATATGTATATTTTCTTAGTATGCCCATGGATTGATCCTCTTAACAGCGTCAAGGGAATATGACAGATGACTTCGCAGGAGTGCCGGTGCATCCTGAAAATTTACCCAGATCGGAACCATTAAAACTAGGTCAGGCGCTGCTCAAGCCTACAGCTAACACGCTAAGGTCTTCCATGAACTTCCCGGAGAACGAAACGGGGGCACTTGTGTATGGAAATTTAGACAATCTTGGACTAACGTAAGTTTGGGATGGAACTGACTTTTATTTTTGATGTTACATTTGGGAACCGCCACTACCAGTGTCAAAATGTTTATAATTTTTAATGTTTTAAAATTAATTTGTTAATGTCTATTGTTAAACGGTATTTTTTTAAATTTTAAAATTAATTATTGATTACGATTTAAATGGATTTGAATCGATTTTTGAATCGAATTGACTATCGAATATAATCAGTGAATTGAGATTAGAAAATTCAAAGTATGCAACATGGTATAGTAAAGTATTGCTTTTTTTCCAGTGTGATATATGATTGTAAATTTTAGAACCCACGTGTTATTTTCAGATTTGGCAAAACAAATAAAAGGGTGCTCTATTCAGGTTTTAGAAAATCAAGGGATTTAATAGTACGTCTTTTAAAAAAAAATCTTAATACGTTGTACTTATTACAACACAAAATATATTAATCCAACTACATATTTGTTTCACAGGGTACATTATTACGATCACTGAAACAAAGTAAAACACATCAAAGGTAAGTTAGAAAAATGTATAATATTTAAATAATATCTACAGCGTAATTTTAAAACTTCATTTTTGTTAATGATAAAATACTTAATAATTCAATCATTAATAGTAACACTATTTAATTATGCAATCAATAATAGTAAAATAATTAACGACGAACGAAATACTTCAGGGTTCCTATATTGGTGAGTTGTTTTTTATATTTTTATTTTTTGTCAGCGACTATTTGATCGTAGGGCTGAATAATTTCCACACAATCTTCCAATCCCTATTTTATCCCCGTACGATTTAATACATATACGTATTATAAATGCCCTGATACAGAGTATAATCCAATATTTTTGATTGATTTACTTATTTTTTACACTTCACTGTTTGACCCAATTGGCGGAATAATGTCAATTGGCATTGTCTTCCATACAAACTTTGGTGATAGTAAGAATAAGTAAAAGAATGCGAGAGATCCTGGGTTGGACCGCCGCGCGCCGGTTCGGGCAATGTATCATCGGGTTAACTCAACTTGTAATATCCAATAGCAACTCAGAGTCTGGATAAAGCTCGGCTATGCCTGTATATTTGGGAACAGTTACTACACTCCCTAGATTCCCAGATGCGAACATGCTTTTTCTAATAAATTTCTTATAATCAGAATTATACATTAGATATATTTGGAATAATCATGAATTATTATTCATGGCTAATAATACATGACTACGCGACATGTACATGTATTAACAGTAATTCTCAAAATTTTTAGGTTTACGTTCGAGGGGTCCCGAATCATTTTAATATATTGTAAGTAAAACAGAACACTTACATTTACTAAGCGTTTAAAATTTACATTCAAGAAAATAGTATTCAATTATCATAATATTATCATATTTTTATCATAATATCCCATATTTCATTTTTAATTTTTCTATTATTTAAGAGGTTCAGAAAATAAGGGAAAGGTAATTTTGTTATTATTTCCTTAATTAATAATATCTAATGATAATGTAATTTGAAGACGACTCCTAATATTAATAATATCTTTGAACATTTCCACGGACGGCCATTTGATCCCAAACTAAGCAGTAAGAAAGCTGTTTCGTGGTGACCAGATGACTGATGATATTTTGACACCCAGACACAGAACGAATACGTCTTGTGCCCATCACACAAGTATTTATTCTGGGTGGGAACCGTACCCAAGAATCACGGCACAACAGTCAGGTTCACTAACCACTACACCAACGCGAACGGGCCAGTCATTGAAGTGAAAGAATACATATAAAATTCTTATATGAAAATATGATTACCACATAAATAAATACAAATATGTATTTGATTGCAACAAATATGAGTATATAAAGGTTTTATTATTTAAATGGGCTTATCATATTTAGCTATAGTCAGCATGCGATTATTATTAATAAATTCTAAAATGTCATATTACTTATATCACCATCATCATCATCAGCCTATTTCAGTCCACTGCTGGACATAGGCCTCCCCCAATGAGCGCCATCGCGCCCTGTCTTTTACTTATATTATGTCAATAAAATATAAAATTATATAACAATCATACAATACCATAAGCATTGCAACAACCCTATGTCTTGCTAAATTCGAGCATACTGTAAAATGGTTAAGAGCTTTTGAAGTTCAGTAGAATTTGTTACTGGCATAATTCTTTGTTTAATACTAAAATTAGAAACATGCAATTAACAAATACGTAAAGCAGTTTTTTTATTAAATCTATTACGAATAAATTGTAATACCTTCTCTTTGTTAATAATTCACGTGTTGATCTACTTATCACGTGTTATACAACTTTTTAAAACAGAAGTCGCGTGTTTCCGAGGCGAAACTGAGGCGAAAGTCATAAACTTATTTCGATGTAACTTATAAATAACATTTTACAGGTATCCGAAGTGGAGAACAGCGCAAATGAAGTTCTAGACGAGTAAGTTTCTCTAAAGCTAAGTTAAAGTGAATTTATGAGCTTCTAGCAAGTTCCCAAGTTGAGGCAGTGAAATAAATAATTACCATGGGAATTGTAAAGTTTGGGCCCTAGTACTCGTATGTGTTCGGCTTTCCTATATAATGGTTAGTGTTTATATTTAAAAAACATAAAGTTCGAAAAATAAATCATGAATTTATTTATAACAGGACTCGGGAGATTACAACGCTCCTTTGCCTACCCCGTCGGAGATTACAGTCGTAATCTTTTGATATCATCATCGAAAAGAGTGTTTTACGGAACATCACGTCTATAACCCTCGATAACTTTAGTAGAGAAGTGTAGAAAGTACACTCCCACCTTTCACCTGTTACGTTTACATCCTACATACTATGGCAGAGCGGGTAGGCCTATTGCCATACATGGGGCACAAATCCAGACTCCGAGACACTACTAGACTTACTAGTAGAAATTCTAAATTAGAAAATTCCAGGACCTCCCGATCGACGGTCGCGCTTGCATCCACTCGACGAACGAGGCCGTATTTAGATAAGTTTAATATATTTCTATTAAGAAATGAATGTAACATACATCTGAGTATACATTTCCACATATGTAACTTTAGTTCTTACATCTCAAACATGTAGAGAGATGAGTTTACTACCTATGTTGACCTCATTACGTCATGGGCATCCATACGCGCCATATCTATAGCACAATAATACATAGTTACGTAACGCAGCCGACCTGAACTGAAAGAAGCAATATTCTCTTGCAGAGCGGAGTTGTTTGGAGAGTCCAACGACGTGAGTAGATCCCGTGCAAACAATACACACGTACCTCTATTACGTTGTACTTTTATTTAGTTTAATGTTTACACTTTACTTGCGCTGCTGTGTGCTCTGGTAGTGAGTTGGATAACTTTCTGTTACATGCTCTATGAGTGATTATATATGTACCGGCTTAACTCACGTACGTTTTCCCTCGTACGTTTCTCGTATAGGTCCGGAACTGGTCGGGCTATCGCGAAAAACGTGCGTGAGTTAAGCGGGTACATATGTATTCTATCACGCGTATAAACATTAATGAGACATTTAGTAATAAAAGAATGTTATTACATAAAAATAATCACGAAGAAAATAATCACATTTACTTATATAATATGATAACATTATAATCTACGAAAGCGTACAATTTTATTGTATCTAAGTGTATAATTTTCAGAGACCGGTCTCTCGGCGGAAATCCAGTAATGATACGTACATTCCAGAATTAGAAAGCGATGAAACGAGTGATGATGACAGCGCCTCGGAAAGCGGGTCTTCGGATTACGAGAGGAATCCAGGAAACCCGTACACCGTTCATAAAGACAAGTACCTACAGAACTGGATGTGGAATCATGTGGTACATAAAACGTTAAATATTTTCATCTAAATCAAAAAAATACTATTAAACAAGGTTATAATTACTAGGGTTGAGCAGGAATGGCTTATTCATCAAATAGGACACTTCATTGACAAGCGAAAATCAGAGACTTTCTTTTACTTTTGACGTGATAAATTTTAATCTATTCTCAGATGGATGGCAACCATATGAATGTAAATCCCTATGCTCCACAACTCAACAGCGTGGGACCATCAGGGACCGCCCTGTTTTTCAATAGAAAGTGGTGGTACTTCAATCAGGTACAAATACACGTATTCTATGTTGAGATTTAAATTGAGACTTTAGCAGTGGTCACAGCTGTGACGCGGTAACACGTAAAAGATTTGTCAACAATCCGAGCAATATTGATCATGTTGCTAAAAGTTGTTGCAACACTGGTTTTATCCTTACCTTCTGACTCCACTGTAATTTTTATGTTACTTAAATAAAAAAATACTTTTGCGTCTAGCACTGCGTAACAAAACGGTGACTTCTTTGTATGTAACAAATTGACTTGCAGGTCATCTGGTCAAAAATTACCACCCCTTTGCATGTGATGTCCACAATAATACCAAATTCTAGGAGAAAAATAAAAAATATTATGCGAAACAAATACGCCTGCCTTATAACAATTTATGCTAACACATATGAAACAAGAAACTAGTTATATTCTAAGGGGGTACCTACCGATCAGGTACTAAATTTTACATCGAGTTCAAATTAACACGAACGCTTAGAACGTATACCCGTGTAGGTTATACGTTACTGCATGTATACCGTTGACTACATTATTGATCGGGTGGTTCGAAGAACGCATGCTGATCGAGAGGTCCTAAAATCGTTTCCTTGGTCGAATAATATCGGATTGAACTTAGAATTTCCAGTGGTGGATCGCGGGCGTACACTACATACCTCTGCCTACCCCATCGGGGAAGACAAGCCTGAAGATAAAAAATATTCAATAATAACACGTGCTGACGTACGTAATATCTCCCGATCGGCAGGCGAGCTTGCAAACACTCGACCACCGAGGCAGTCAAACACGTATCAAGTATTTGTTAGAAAACTAAAAGTATGAACTTACTCTAGCACATACCTAGTACTACATATTGTACATATATGTACATATATGTATGTATACCGTATGCACAATAAGCGTACAATTCGTCGAGCATGAAAAACTACAATTATTTTTGCTATGATAATATTAATTATAACAATTTTTTTTTCAGGACGACTACAAGCCATTTGATTAATAAAACAAGCTGTTAAATGATTTAATATAGTTCTTTTTTTCTGCTGTTCACTAACACGATGCATATGAAAATTATCTAGTCTAAGTCCCGTGTATTTTTCGGATAGCCCAACTCGTTTTGAATTTATCCGAGATCCTTCTTTACGAACCGAAGCCGATCGCTGAGTCCTTGCTACGACATATTATAATTTAATAGTATACAGTGAATCACAAAACATTTAATAACACAATGCCTTTAGTCTTTTTCATTTCATTGATTTTTTTTTAACGTTGCATTTGACGGTTGCAAAATAATTTCAATATTAGATGTTGATATTGATCATAAAAAAATATGTGGCTTCATTGTGGCATAGTTGTAGAAGTAATTCGATAGGAATACGTTGATAAATAAGATCAGTTGGGAGAAAACCCTTATTCGGCCTCAGGACAAACATGGGTCGTGGCGGAACATGGATCTTAAAACTTGCGGCACTCTGTTCGACCTTTAGTTAAGTAATGTAGTTACAGCGTCGGTAACATCTATGAATACACATTTTAAGTCCCAATATATATGTATGTGTTACATACGTATATTCAATTTGAAGGATATTAAAATTGATCTTACGGTTTTCCAAAAGAGTATTTACTGCAAGAGTTTGATCATCATCATCAGTTTTTCTCCGTCCACTGATGCACATGCGCCACCCTGATAAACGCCATCACGCTCTGTCCTCGGCTGTAATGATAATATTATGATTCTTTCAATTAATTATATCAAAATACCACGAACAAATGGCAATACTAGACTGGCTAAGCCCTATAGTCCTACCGAACCCAACCAAAATATAATACATTATACCTATTTCTACTTTAAAAGATCTGTTGTTCAATGAACTCTTGTTTTCAACAATGAGCCGATACAACACTTATATTTCGAGCATTAAAAATAACGAACTTTCTTACAAACTTTAACCCCCCAGCTTACTCCCTCACGGGATAAGCTCCGAAGAAAGAGTGATACGATGAACTTTCACTTTTAGCTATGTCTAAGG
Source organism: Parelbella macleannani (assembly GCA_018245755.1). Lineage (NCBI taxonomy): Eukaryota > Metazoa > Arthropoda > Insecta > Lepidoptera > Hesperiidae > Parelbella > Parelbella macleannani. The sequence continues at coordinate 6,851 of DWEE01001469.1, forward strand.
CTGTATACAAATTTTTACTTTGCTAACTTCATAATTCACGCAATCACGAACAAACTTTTATTTCCTAATTTTACATTTGACATTTACTTGTTTTTTTGTCAAATGTGGCGATTACGCATTTTATTGCTCACTGAATTAAATTATATATTTTTTTTAATTCCGTTTATCTGACTGTCTTTTTGTATGTCCATATATAACTGAACGACGGCTTGATCGATCCGGAAGAAAATTAATATTTAGAAAGAACACGTGATTACTTGCAGAATAAGCGGTTGACATATGTCATCCATTAACTTTATAGTAATCATTAAACAAATGAATGAATGATGATGAATGAGACGTTAGATTACCGGTTGGAGCATAATATACCTACCTATATTAATTGGCGTAAGTTGCATATACAACGGTCGCAATACTTGCAGCGAGAGTTAAAAGCGAAGGAATTTGAGAAATTGTATCAACAATTTTGCAACAAGATTTCACACACTCTCCGGCCCGTACTGCAGTTGACGTTAAGTGGTTTGAACGGTACAACCTTCTTCGTACCCCGTGTTCTAATGCAATATATCTGTATGACGGTAAATTGAACGGGCGTAAACTCTGTGTTTAGTAAATCAGTGTAATAATTTAATAGTTTGTTACTTTTAAGGTTGTTTTTGCACTGAATTAGTAGATACGCATACTCATGTAGTGGAGTAGGCGAGTTCTGGAGTGGAGTACGCGGCTCGGCAAACGTAGTGTAGGACGCCATCCGGCCCAGTGGGATGACGATCTGCGAAAGGCTGCGGGCAGATGCTGGTTGCGACAAGCCGAAGACAGGGCGCGATGGCGCTCATTGGGGGAGGCCTATGTCCAGCAGTGGACTAAGATAGCCTGATGATGATGATCATAATGATGATAACGTGTGGCCGCAACAGCCTGTAGTACGACTATGCTTTGTTGTTGAACAGTCCAGTTAATATTGACTGTCAAAGAAACAATCAGTGACGAGATTAGCGCTTGCACATATATCTAACGTTGGTATAGATTTTAATCGATCTGTGAATTTCAGCAATGTTGTATGCAATCAGCCTTTGGATTAAGTTGAATGCTGATTATTAATGGCGTTTAACAGTTTGTGAAGTCTGGAAATACACTACTACACTCCTCTGTCTACCCCTTCGGGAATTACAGGCGTGATGTTACGTTCTATATTCGTAGTACATTTTGATGAAAACCAAAATATAGATATTGCAAGTATATAACATAGATATAATATCTTATTTGGAACGTAATCTTATATTCACTCTAAGATAATATTGCAGTTGACATTAACAGACTTAAACTGAAGCTGAGTTCACATTGTACTTTATATAATGAGATGAATATCTGAATTCGTGCTGTGACTGTAACGTGTAATATGTATATTTGGATGGTATCATTATTATTGTTACTCGTGTTATCAAATATAAAGTATGTATTAGGTACCTCTTTCTTTAATTTGTAGCAAGTCGTTCTACTGTTGGATATTGCTGGACAGTGTGCCACGCCGGTCCCCAGAACCCCAGAACCCCAGACAAACCCCAGGGGTAACCCCAGAATTATAGGGAACTCTATTTTATTTACTGACAGATAGACTTCGGAGTATAAAAGTAATTTGTGAAACGCTAAATAAAATGAAAAGCACACAAAATTTTTGTCTGAAAGTTATTTCCTTCAATTCTTAAAAATCCTTTATCCGTGAGTTAAGAAATATTGAAAGGATCACACCTGAGGCCGCCAGATGGCGCACTGCAACGCGACTTCTTGAGGTTGTACGAATCGAACGAACGTAAACACAGTTGCACTTTGACTTATTGTGCTCGGCGTCCTTCTGAGATCTTGCGTATTCCCATCTGATGTAGTTTGTCAAAGGATTTTATCTTTGGAAATCTTTGTATGCTCAAAAATATTATATTTTATAAATAAATCGATGTGAACTATAAGTTGTTTAGATATATATATGTTTAGAGATATGTATACGAGGTCTGAAGATAATAGTCACATAAAGGACTCCTCCGGGTACGTGAAGTGATATATAACCTGTGAATAGCAGAGGTTTGAAACGAGAAGCTGAAGATCTAGCTAAATAACAGGCTATTGAAGAGGCCTTTATCTGCCAATGGACAGAAACGAGCTGGTAACAATGATGAAAAATTATGACTATCGGATGGCATACGATCGTGATAATAGCATTTTTAAATAGAACATAAAAACACTAAAACTGTCAAATATATATCCTGAACGCAATAACTCTTGCTAACATGTTTCTTTCTCGCTCACTTTATTGGCGCTTGACAGTGATAGATATATAAGAAATAGACGCAACGTCGCTGAAGGAAAAAACTATGATGAATCGATCTTGTGCTGACGGAAAACGATGGAATGGAGTCGATTTTTGACATTTGTTTCTGTCAAGTTCCATGGAGCTAAATTAATGGTGGGATAATTTGTTATTGACTTTACCAATTTCGAATGATTACTTTTCCTCTCTGTTCATTATTGATTTATTATTATGTAGAATAAGAAATAAAAATAAATTTCATAAGCAACCCTCATAAATATTAGATTAGTTAAATTGAATTAAATATTCGAAAATATGTGTATTACCCGTAATAGCCGGTGAATTATATTACCTGATATTTAATTAAATTAGTCTTGACAAATAACGATTTGTCAAGATGAATTTAATTCAATTGATTATTATTCATCATCATCAGCCCACTTCCGTCCACTGCTGGACATAGGCCTCACCAATGGCACGCCACCGAGCTCGATCTTCAGCTCTTCGAATCCGACCGCTGCCAGCCACTTCGCATATATCGCGATAATATTAAACTTTGTATTAATAATAGTGACATAAATTTTTTACACTATATTTGGTAAAGACATAAATCCATTTACAGACGCCGCCGCGCACTGCTACAAGTTTAAAAAGGAAATTTATAAAGAGAAAAAATCGCAGTAAGAAAATTCTACCGTTTTAAAATATAGCTAATGATAATAAGAAGGAACTAAGTAAACATCTATTCGATGTTATTTCGTCTTTAAAGTATCTATTTATTTTAGAAAAGCTTCAATTTATTATCTGTTGGCGCTCCAGTGCTTTTTCCGGGGATCTTGTAAAGTTTCTCAATAAACTTCCGCTAGAGCTACAGTTTTATCTGCTTTTCATCTGATGGAAACTCCGAGGGTGCATTTACGACGAAGATGAAGAATGAAAACTCTCTGTTACACTTCAACCAATTTGTATTAAGATACGAATTAGTTGTAAAAAATACAAATAAAAATAATGGTTTATTATACTTACTAAGCAGTAAAAATGTAATCTATTTAAAACAAAATTTTAATTACCTATAGCAGAATATCAATTATAAATTCATTTTTATTTTATTACAAAACGTAACCTCGTTGTCATAATTATGTAAATTTACGATACAACATTAAAGCATACTAAAATATAAATTCAAAATAAGACATCGATTTTTACAAGAATATTAATGGAAAACTAAAACATTATTATATTCATACCAAAATAGAAATTGAAACTTAAATATTAATTCATATTCAAATACAAATTCAAATTAAAAATTCAGTGTAAAATATAAATTCTTAAAATAAACACAAAATCGCATACCTTGAATGCCAGCACACCTGCCATTTGCACGCTCCTCCAGACCGGAAAATAACACCTGTTCATAGTAGTATACCCACATATGTATATGTGGCAGAAAGAAATAGCTTGCGAGTTATATCAACTTATACTTGGAGGAAATAACATTGTTCCCGACATCTGCAACGTATTCTTGGAAGGAAGCAACACATCTGTGACAAAGTTTTAATAGAATTCGTATCAAAGTTGACACACATAGAAGTATTTTGCATTAGACATTATTTATTTTTTCGTTTTCTTTGTATGCCATGGAAATTATCGATCACAGTTCAGATGTGATGTTAGTTCGTTATTTTTGTGATGCCTTAGACAGATATTAAGACATGGGAAAATTCAAAATATCTTATTTCTTATACACGAAATAACATTTAACATTATTCGTTAATAGCTAAAGGCACGTGATGGCATATGTGAGATAATTTGAGATTTACATTTGTTATATAGGTACATGTGGAATTATGATAACTTAATATAATCCCACCTGATGGAAAGCGCTCACCATGACCTATGAATAATTGCAACATTAGTAAAGTCGCCAACGCATTGCCAGGTCTAATGTTACAAGAACTTCTATTACATATATGTACACATATACATAATATGCGTAAATACGTAAGTATAACGTAGTCCGTGGGAGAAGCCGTGCTTTGGGATCCCCAAACTGCTTGCCCAATGTGGGGATAGTAACCAAATTCCCCTCAGGAGAGGTCTACATCTAGCTATGGACTTAGACAGGCTGTTGGTGATGATAGTATAAGTTTTCTTTTATTCTTTCTGCTACCACTTTAAATACAAGACACATTTAAATACAATACAATATACATTTAAAAGCGCTGAACTTCCAGTGTCCTTTCTTGTAACACATTTTAATACAAAACAATACTCAAGCTATATTGACGGTACAATTCCAATGCATGTGTAACCCAGAAACACGTTATGGAGCATCGTGGCAGGTCACGCCCTCTCGTTGGAAAGAGGTCAATGGAGTTTCATTTCCGGCAGACTTATTTTTTTATATGAAACACTACGCTCATCGCTTGGAAACATGTGCGTTACATAGGGTTCAGCGAATATATATTGTCCATTGGTAATTCATCGTTTGAGTGACCGTTTTTCATGTTCAAATACTCATGTAAATATCTCGCGACTGGGTGGTGGTGATATTCCACATTATATTCTAAATAATTCTTCATCACGCTGCTCCAGTACTGATTCCTGAGTATATTGTCGATAAAACCCCCAAAGAAGTATTCGATTTACGAGTACGTATACGTAGATAATCGCTTGGCATAACAGTCAGCGCGACCACCTGTCTACACCGTATAGCATTTCTGAATCCATTTCCGGCTGAGCAGATATCTGAATGAGAAGCCTAATTATTTTGTGAATCTACTTAATTGGGTACTTATCTTTGTTTACACGTCCACGGTTCATGAATTTCATTGTACCTGTTGTAACGAGAACAGTTAAATTAACAACAAACAACGGTTCAATAAAATTTCTTTTATATCAATAATTTCATGCACATTTCAATCTACGTAAAGTTTAACAAAAACACATCAGAAATTAATGAAATAACTTTGTTTGCGACCGCTCAATCAGAAACAAAGAAACAATAGAAGGCATAAAATGGATATAAAAACGAAACTTTTCCTTTTAATAACCGTGAGTTACTTCGGTTTACCTTATCGACGATCGGCGAATGTATTGTTTGAGTTTGACGTAGCTTAATTAAACTGAACCGATGTTTTCGATAGCATGATACCGACAACGAAAACCTTTGATGTAATTCATTTGGTTTAAGGTATTTATGTAAAAATTTGTTCTGAAAAGTTTTTGATAAAGGTACATAAGTATTGTATCATCACCTTAGAGATAGCAGTCGCTGACTTGAAACAAAGTATTCACATGTAGACGTTCCTTATCTAATTATTTATTTATTTATTTATAATGAAACAAGCATTTACAGATAACCTTCAAAAGTTTGTGGCCTGTATAAAACTACGCCATATACTTTAATTAAATAAATATTAATTACAATTATATGTGGAATCAGAATACATAAATATTCAAAACAATTCTGAGAGGGTGAACACAAAATTCAAATATAATTTATAACATCGCCTTACGAGTTACGCATGTGCATGAAAATAATTATAATTTATCGAGTCGCCGTGTAATATTGCGTATTTATTTACAGGGTGTTCTCCAAAGTAACGGTGTCAGCTTGCAACGACAACTTGAGCATATTGCTGTAAGATATCTATCATATACTAGCTATATTCACGATTTTGTATGTATGAGATTGTAACAAGAATAATTATAGAAATATAATTATTAATATTTATTAAAATATCGTGAAGGAGAATTTGGCACCTTAAACTATTCCATAACGTTCATGGAGGCCTGTGAACTCTGCCAAATCGCACATTTCTAACGAAGCAGACTAAGACCTTAACTTATCTAATTTTAAGAAAATACTCGTACCCAACAGTAATACGAAAAAAGGGATGCTGATCATTGGTTTTTAAACTAAAAGAGATTGACAGATGTCAAATAAAGAAGATGGCTTCCTTTTCTTAAATTTAATTTCATATTTTCATACATATTTTCTTATAACAAGCTGCAATTAGTGTATGATCAGTTTATATTATATCCAATGCAGAAATACATAGGTGTGCGTAGGGAATTTCATGATGATTGCTAACCACATTGAGCCGTTAAAC